>JAFIDM010125286.1:137959-154100 GCA_023159025.1 Thereuonema tuberculata | reverse complement strand
TAGTAATTAAGTGTTTATTATGTAATTAACGGCATTTTAAGGAGAATCACAGCTTTAATTTTCACTGTATGTATTAACACCAAATATTAATACAAAGTAGCAAATTTTCGGGAACATAAATTGCGTTATTCCCTTCTTCAAGCTAAATGAGATTTAACAAATCAAACAATAATACAAAAAGAAAGAATATCATCAATTTAAAAGTACACATCAAAATGAATGCTATAAAATTGTTGCAACAATGGTAAGTGATTTAACTTGGTCAAATTATTAAATTTATATATAATGACAATAATATATGAAATTAATCTTCACAAAACAATAAGTTGATAAAGTCAATAATCCAATGAATTTGCACCAGGGATTGTAACTCCTTTTTTATTGTCTGTTTTAATAAAATTTCTAATCAAACCAATGGTGATTGGGTCCACTCTGATACCCTCATATCTATTAAAATTATTGTTTCTTGTATTTTTTATGATACAATCTCGATGATTTTTCTGAGTTTCCAATTCGAATCTTTATATAATATCTTGATTTCCTCATTCATAATACGTCCTTTTTTTATACAATGGTAGGCTATGTCCGATGCGTCCAGGTCTCTGTTCTTCAAAGCTCTTCCATATTCTGACACTAGCTCCGCCAACGTTCTTTTCGATTCTCCAATATAGAATTTACTATTAATTTTGCAATCGATTCGATAAACAATATTCATTTCATTTTGTTTATTCTTAGTATTAATTTTTTTACATATTAGATTTTTGATTTTATTCTTATAAGTGAAACCAATATTAATGTTGAAATCATTACATATTTTCTTTAATATCGTGCTGTTTTCATTGTGGTAAGGTATGAATATTTTATTCTGGACCTTACTTATTTCTTTAATTTTAAATTTGTTGTAATCAAATATTTGATTATCAATAAATTTAATTGAATAATCGTTTTCGATAAATAGACTTTTCATATC
This sequence comes from Thereuonema tuberculata, assembly GCA_023159025.1. Classification (NCBI taxonomy): domain Eukaryota; kingdom Metazoa; phylum Arthropoda; class Chilopoda; order Scutigeromorpha; family Scutigeridae; genus Thereuonema; species Thereuonema tuberculata. The sequence continues at coordinate 153,130 of JAFIDM010125286.1, read as the reverse complement.
CTTGATTTTTTTTATTATAAGTATCTTCATTATTTGTATTTCTATCTAATTTTCTAATGTAATTTCCACAATGTTCTTTTTGATGTTTATTCTGTGTCCTAATTTGAAATTTGAAACATGGTCACTTTGGCAATCCTTTTTAAAATGTTCCATTCTAATTTTGTTTTCCTCATTAGTTAAAAGATAAAATGTATTACCAAAAATTTGAGTACATTCGTTATGTCGAAGACATACTGATTATTTGGTTTGGAACGTTGAGACAATTTCAAATATTTTTTGATAATTTGAACAAAAAGAATAAAGATTTAAAATTGAAAAAAGAATTGGAAGACAATAAAGTATTAAATTTTTTAGATGTTAAATTAACTAATGAAGAAATCAAAATTAGAATGGAACATTTTAAAAAGGAGTGCCAAAGTGGCCATGTTTTAAATTTCAAATCAGGACACAGAATAAACATCAAAAAGAACATTGTGGAAAATTACATTAGAAGATTAGATAGAAATACAAATAATGAAGATACTTATAATAAAAAAATCAAGGATATGAAAACTCTATTTCTCAGAAACGATTATCCAATTAAATTTATTGATAATCAAAGATTAAAGAAATAAGTAAGGTCCTGAATAAAATATTCATACCTTATTTCAATGAAAACAGTATGAAATTAAAGAAAATATGTCATGATTTCCACATTAATATTGGTTAAATCACTTACCATTATTACAACAATTTTTTAGCATTCATTTTGATATGTACTTTTAAATTGATGATGTTCTTTCTTTTTGTATTATTGTTTGATTTGTTAATTCTTATTTAGCTAGAAGAAGGGAATAAGCAATATTATGTTCCCGAAAATTCGCTACTTTGTATTTAAATAAATTATTTAAATACTATGAAGAGTTTGTGGAGTTACTTTTATACATTACAAGAATATGAAAAGAAGAGAATTTGTGGAAGAATTTGGTATAGATATTTAATTTAAATCATGAATACAAAAATTTTGAAAGTGAACATACATCACAATCTGAGATTGCCAACAAATGAACTACAATAGTTTTGCCAAGAAGTTAATATCTATAATTTCATGTCAATTTTACCGAATTGAAGAATAAATAAAGGTCTGAGATTTTCTGAAGAATTCTTATTTGCCAAAATAATTTTATTTGAATAATTTAAGATGCAACTAATGTAGAAATTAAAATGACTATTGTACGTCAGGTGGTACATGTAGATATTTTTTTTTCCAGAGCAACAAACTCACAGACTAAGTATTTAAATCTATAAAAGATTTAATATAATAATATATTACATAAGTAGATTGGTACAACTGCAGTTTTAATATGAAACTTTAAGTTCAATAATCTTATTAGTTCCTTTAAAACAGTTCTAGTCCTCTTGTCACTTCTGCTATCAGCTCGGCTCTCATTAATTCCTTTAATGAATTTAATATTGCTTAATGTAATTTAAGTATCCACTTGATATTTAACTTCAAAAATAATAATAATCTCTATATATAAAAATGAATGTATCTTTCTTTCTTTCTTTCTTTCTTTCTTTCTTTCTTTCTTTCTTTGTCCTTTAAACACTCCTTATGGAACTAGGAGTGTACACTGAGAGGACGGTGAGTGGATGAGCAATCATGGTTCAAAGATACTTCTACGAGAAATTCGGGATAGCTATAGATTTGTAATGAGATCAGACCTTTGGTGTTGTTGTTGTTGTTTGTTTTGTTTTTATACCAACCGGTAAAGTTTCGAAATGATCTCGCAATTGCAATTTCTTTATCCTCCACATTTCGGCATTTGTTTTTTGTAACCCGAGCGAAGAACGGGTCTTTCCGCTAGTTACTAATAATAAATTCACTGACTTCGTGAATAACTTATATCACACATTTAATGTTCACTTTGACTAAATAATAACAAAGCACTTTAAAATCAACTCACTTCCGTTGATTTATTAATACTATAATAACGGCGCACTTTATTTCGATGCACGCAATCTAATACTAATGATTTTACATATTCACTGTTCACAATAAGAATCACAGTAATTCACTTCTGCGAATTCACTAATATTTCACTTAAATACTTGTTAATTATTTCTCCTGAATAATTAATTATTCTTGAACAATTAATTCTTCCGTTGAATTAATTCCTACGTTTATCTCGATTCCTTAACTTGCACAAATAATAACTGAAGTCAAGCACTTCCCATTTATTAAGAGAATCATAAACGTACTCACAGTTCGTAGATTATAATGGCTTTTCACCTTGGTAGAAGTTCCCGTAGAAATCTTCTGATTCCGGTGATTTCCTCGTTGATTCTGAATTCTGTCTTGACACACGCAGCGACCACGGGAGCTTTCTTCGGCAGCCTGAATTCAAATCTTCTGATTCTTCGTTCTCGTTCGCGGGGTTCTCTCTTCTTCTCATCATGCGTTGCGCATCTTGAATGACGTTTCTTCTTAATCGTCATCTGCTTTCAGTTAATCCAATTCTTCCCGCATTTGCTTACTTGAATTAATTCTCCTTCTTATAGTTTCAAATCCTTTAGTGGAATCTCAATCTTCTAATAGAATTTCGCTCTTATGGGGAAACAATTTCTGGCATGCAGGAAAACTTTCAGTCTCTATATTTGAGTCTGTCTGGAGGGTGCCATCATTGAGAACACAGACAGAAGTGTTGAAACCGAGCTCCAGGAGTCAACCCAAGTAAGTTGTGACTATTTAATAAATAAGTGAATTCCAACAAACGAAAGAGACTTAAGATACTAGCAAAGAAGTGAGCAATTTAATAGAACAGAACAAAGAACTGAAAGAAATTAAAAAGTGCTTATCTTACCCCAGAGTGCGGAGACACGAGGGGTAAGAGAAAAATTAGGACGCAAAAAACGAAGATACTACTGGAACGGAACAGCAGTGGATATAAAAGGTATAATTAACAGAATTTATTATACGCAGACGAAGAAGAACGGGTTCTCTAGGAGAATGGGAAACGGAAAAAGAAAGGGAGGTTGCAGAAATGGACAGGTCCGAATTAAAAAGGGAAGATCCATTTAAAAGAGTAGGAGCTGTAGGAAGATCACGACAAGTCAAAAGAAATAAAGAGGATTTAGAGACCTAAATAACAGAAAAAGAAAAGCAAAATTTAGTTAGGGAAGACAAAGGAGAATCAGTAATGAAAGAGATACTAACAAAAGTGAATAGAATTAAAAGGGACATAAAAAAGTTTCAAAGAAGAAAATAAAATGTTCAAGACACAAATAGAGGAAATGATAAGGTAATTAGAAAGAAGTGAAGAAGAGAAAGAGATAATAAAGAAAGAATTAAATGAAATAAAAAAAAATCAAGAGAAACAAATTATGGAACTGAAGGAAAAATTAAGAAAGCAAGAAAATAGAAATAGAAGAGGCAATTTATATAAATAGAAGAAATGATAAAAGAGTTCATAAGTAAGAAATTAAAGATAGACTTAAAAATTACTAGAGCTCACCGCATAGGCAAAAAAAACAAAGCATACAATATAAGAATAGTAGTAAAATGTGAGTCAGAAAAACAAAAGAAAGAAATAATGAGAAATAAGAAAGACTTAAAAGGGACCCCATACAAGATTAAAGAAGACTTTTCAGAAGAAACAAAGAGAAATAAGAATAAAGTTAAATGATATGGCATTCGAAGAAAGAAAAAAAGGAAATCTAGCAGTAGTGAAATATGATAATCTGATTGTAAATGGAAAATATGTGGAAACAAGAGGTAAGATAAATTGGTGTGAAATATATAAGTTAAAACGGGAAGAGATAAAGAAAATTCCAAGATTTAATGCAGGAGAAGACATAAATATTGAAAAAAATAATCAATATATAGACCAAAAAAACTAAATGATGAAAAAGGAAAGTATAATAACCAAGTGAAGGCAGAAATGACATTGATAGCCACGGGGGAAAGAAAGCAAAATTCGTTTCAAATGAAATAAAGAAAAAGAGCCAAATAGGATTTGTAAAAAAAGAGTAGAAATTGTAAATGTAATAAATCAAAGTAAACAAAAGAAATAAGAAGAAATAGAAAGTAAGATAGGAAAAAATAAAAACAATAATAAGTTAGAAATAATAGCATGGAATGTAAACGGGCTAAATTATAGTAAAAATATAGAAATTTGGGAAATAATAAAAGAATATTAAGTTATTATTTTAGTAGAAACGTGGTGTATTAATGATAAATTTCTGCACAAGTTAGATAAGAAAGATAGTTATAATTGGTATCATAAGTTCGCAGTGAAAAAAAAAAGGGGGGGGGAGACTAATAGAGGATATAAATATTGTTTCGATAAAGAAAAAGGAAATAGAGGATATAAATTTTACCAGTATAGAGGATGGAATTATAATGGGTTTAAGACAAAAGAAAGAAAAGTTTCAAATAGTGGCAATATATAACAAAAATATAGAAAAGCTATTAAGCAGAATAGAAAATAATATCTTTCAATCACAGATAAATAACGATAATGTTATTTTAATTGGGGATTTTAATAGTAGAATAGGGAAACTAAATAGTGTATGTAATAACTATAATGAAACACAAATGTACGAAAGAAATTCAAATTATAAGTTCGTGAACAAGAATGCAGAAATATTGATGAATTGGGCTAGAGAATATAATTTAGAAATTTTAAATGGAAATAAGGATGTAGAGGAAAATTGGACATTTATAGGAGGACAAGGATGTTCAGTAATAGATATAATATTTGTTAATGAAAAAATGTTAGAAAAATATTTTATTTTTGAAACATTAGAGACAGAAATTTCTGACCATATGCCGATAATAATAAAAAATACAAAATCACAAACTGAAAAAAGAAAATAAATTAATAAAATAAATTAGTTAGATATATATTTTAATAAAGAAAATGGGAAGGTATACAAATCTGTAATAATGAATTATATGTAAAGTTTAGGACAAAATGAAGATGTAAACGAGATGCATCAGAATTTTAAATACACATTAGAAAAATGAATAATTTTAGTTAAAACTAAGGAAAAAGAAAACAAAACAAGAGAAGGAAACAGAAACATAAGTTGGTTTGACAACGAATGTAAGGAAAAAAAAAGAAAGTAAAAAGTTGTCTTAGAAATTTTAGAAAATATAATGAAGATAGATTAAGATTAGAATATCTAGAAGATAAAAGAATATATAGAAATACATGTAGAGAAAAAAAATTAATATACAATGAGGAACTAACAAACAAATTTATAGGAATAAAAACGGGAACAGAATTTTGGGAGTTAATTAAAAAGTTCAGAAATAGGGCGTTATTTACAAATTATCTCGATTATATAGAAAAAGAGGAAATGGAAGGACATTTTCTTAAATTGACAAAGAAATGTTTGACAGGATATAAACTAGTAGCAGAGAAATAGAGATTAATCCCCTTGACGATCAAATAGAGAAAATTAAATTAAATTTAGTAGTACAAAATTAAAAAAAAGGCAAATCACCAGGCCCAGATGGAATTAGAAATGAATGGATAAACAATGCACCTAATGACTTAATAGAATGGATGTTAAGTTGTTAGCAAAGGATATGGAAATTAGAAAAAATCCCAGAGAGCTAGCGAAATAGAAAAATAATATCTTTGTATAAAAAAGGAATTAAAAGTGATCCAAAAAACTATAGAGGCATCACGCTTCTAAATACATCCATGAAAATTTTCACAGAAATTTTAAAAATAGATTGTAGTCTGTGGTCAAATGTACAAAAATTGGCTTTTGTGGATTAGTTGATAATTCAAGTGTGGGGATGGTCTCATTCTCTTCATTATAGTGTCTAGAATGAGGTTTTGGATGATGGCCATTTCAAAAATCGTCCAGGTACATCGTAGCAGCAAAAAACAAAATGGCCTCCACACGAAATGTATTTGTGCCTCTATCACTAGAATCCTCGGTCCTACGACAAAAGTTCATAGGACCAAATTTGTTTGTCATAACATTCTCTATAAAATTAATCCTTACCACTTTTCTCGTAATCGCAACCCTTTAGCCACAAATGCTGTCCTTAATGAAAAATCAAAATGGCCGCCAGATGAAATAGGTTTTTTGCCTATGCCTTGATAACCGGAAGTCCAATGAGGAAATTTTAAACAAATGTATTTAAATCACAAATAACATTTGTAATTAATATTATTTAAACAATTTTTCTAAAATATTTTTCTTTACTTTCAGGATGACAACTGATTGAATATGGAGCCAGTGTACAATGCAAAGTTGTGCCACAAGAGGAAGGCAAAAACTGAACTGTGTTTTATTTGTTCTTCAACATCTTCTGAAAATTTGTGTCTCAGCCAACCAGTGACAGTTATGGAAAAGTAGTTGAGTGTATTGTCAAACTCGCGAAGTATGATGATGAAAAATGTGATTCTATAAAAAAACGTTTCAGTCAGGGATTTAATGTCGAGACTATTAAACAAGATAAAAATTCTATGGCACAGATCATGTTATCTGTCCGTAAAGCACAAAAAAACAATTGATCATTTAGAGAAAAAACCCATTGAGGTCTCACAACAACCACCTGAAGGTGAAGGCTCTTGGTCTGTTATGAAATCTATTCCGTTCACACGATCTCGTACAATGAGTTACGAAAAATTTATAAAGTGCTTTTTCTGCGACAATGCTGGCGCGAGGAAAGATCCATTGAGAAAAGTTTCAACAGATAATGCTGGTAAAAACTTGCATACGGCAATCGAATTGGCAAATAATGATAAACTGCGTGTGCAATTAAGTGAAGTTATGAATCTTACTGATGCACATGCAATTGATGTCATGTATCACGCAAAATGTTGGACCCAAACATTACTAATATTATTCGCTCCAATCAGACACAAAAGCATGAAAAAAGTATATCTCATAACAGTTACGTTGCATCAGCAGCTGCATAAGTGGAATTCACTAATATATTGGTTGAAAGCTTGTCATTAGGGCAAGTATTTGGCATGGATGTGCTTGAGAAAACATACAAGTTAATTTGTTGGTGAGCATGTTGACGTTTCTTGTCCATCACTCTTCATGTGTGATTGTCTAACTAATAACCAGGCAAAATCGGCAACTTCTGCTTCACGAATCACTGCTTGATCTTGTGCTTGCTCTTTGGTTGGCTTTGGCATAGGAAAACACGTAGTCCAATTGGGTGGATTTGGACAATAATGTACAGCTGGTAGTGCACTGTCAAATGTTTTTAACTAAAACTCATTTGAGTCAGATATTGAAAGTGGTGTAATCGAGTCAGTCTCTTTTATTTCTTGATAGACCGTTATTACTGTCCCATATAGGGTTCTTTTTCCATCTGCAGTGTCTTCAGAGAAGTCAAGGTTATCAGCATCACAATGGATGAACTTGTTCTTCACAATATCGGGTGGGATGTAGATACCTTTGTTGTCGTGAATTCGCTTAAGGACACTACGTGCAATCTGTGTTTCTAATCGCAACATGTGTTTGTAATCAATGCTGCAGCCTAGACCATGCACAAAACTGTACCAACCACTGGCTACGCATTGAACCATGAAGAGTGACAGACCACAAGCAACCTGAAGAGGCAAATCGCGTTTATGATGAAAGTGAGAACATTTTTTATTTTGAATTTGCCTTCGTGAAAGACAATTTGTCATCAAGATTTGTGACAAATGACTTGCTCGCCTATCCACTTCTTCACTTTTGTTGATGCTCTCATTCGATATGTCATTTGTATCCCAAACAACCCACTTAAAGAACATGTTAACGTCCCACTTGGAGTTACGTCCAAGGTTCGTTCAGGAATGTTACCATCAAACTTCCACGGTTTTCATTTCAGTATTAAATTTCTCATAATTATAGCACTTTCGGATTAAACATGAAGCTCTCTCCTGGTTTGATCTCCTGCGCTTTCCGCATCTGCTAGAAGCTATTCCCTTGTATATTTTATGGACAATTTTTGTGGTTTGTTAAGCTGTTTTGGTCGAGAAAACTCAATATCTTTATCTGAGAGCTCCGTTTCGATTAACTGTTTTAATTCTGTTCGAGTCATAGCAAGTGATTCATCCATATCATTTGAGGAACAAATTGACTTGTATGTTTTCTGAAGCACATCCATGCGAAATACTTGCCCTAATGACAAGTTTTCAACCAATATATTAGTGATTTCCACTTGTGTAGCTGCTGATGCAACGTAACTGTTGTGAGAAGTACTTTCTTCATGCTTTTGTGTCTGATTGGAGCGAATAATACTAGTAACGTTTTGGGTCCAACATTTTGCGTGATACATGACATCAATTGCATGTGCATCAGTAGGATTCATAGCTTCACTTAATCACACACGCAGTTTATCATTATTTGCCAATTCGATTGCCGTATGCAAGTTTTTACCAGCATTATCTGTTGAAACTTTTCTCAATGGATCTTTCCTCGAGCCAGCATTGTCGCAGAAAAAGCACTTTATAAATTTTTCGTAACTCATTGTACGAGATCGTGTGAACGGAATAGATTTCATAACAGACCAAGAGCCTTCACCTTCAGGTGGTTGTTGTGAGACCTCAATGGGTTTTTTCTCTAAATGATCAATTGTTTTTTTGTGCTTTACGGACAGATACCATGATCTGTGCCATAGAATTTTTATCTTGTTTAATAGTCTCGACATTAAATCCCTGACTGAAACGTTTTTTTATAGAATCACATTTTTCATCACCATACTTCGCACGTTTGACAATACACTCAACTACTTCTCCATAACTGTCACTTGTTTGGCTGAGACACAAAATTTTCAGAAGATGTTGAAGAACAAATAAAACACAGATCAATTTTTGCCTTCCTCTTGTGGCACAACTTTGCATTGCACATTGGCTCCATATTCAATCAGTTGTCACCCTGAAAGTAAAGAAAAATATTTTAGAAAAATTGTTTAAATAATATCAATTACCCTAAAGGGTTCCAATTACGAGAAAAGTGGTAAGGACAAAGTTTGTAGAAAATGTTAGGACAAACAAATTTGTTCTTATAAACTTTTGTCGTAGGACCAACGATTCTAGTGATAGAGAGACAAATACATTTCGTGCGGCAGCTATTTTGTTTTTTGCCGCTACGATGCACCTGCACGATTTTTGAAATGGCCATCATCCAAAACCTCATTCTAGACACTATAATGAAGAGAATAAGACCATCCCCACACTTGTATCATCAACTAACCCACGGATGTATATTTAGTCTTCACCACAGACTATTGTAGAAGTGGTTTGAATATAATAACATAATCGTAGAAAATCAGGCAGGTTTTAGGAAAAATTACTCAACTCAAGATAACATATTTACGCTCTTGTAAACTTAAAATTAATGTTAAAAAGAAAAAAACTTTTTGCAATGTTTATTCATTTTAAAACTGCCTTCGACAGTGTAGACATGAATATATTAATGAGAGTATTAGTCAAAGTATAGATAAAAGGAAAAATGTTAAGAATGATAAAAAAAATATATATGACGATACTAGAATAAATGTTGGAAATAATATAGGAGGAAGGGAAATATTTATTACAAAAGGTGTAAGACAAGGATGTAGTATGAGTCCCATTCTATTTTCAGAGCTGATAAATAATTTAGAATTAAAGTAAGAGAAGAAGGTTGGGGAGGTATCAAATTTAAAAACGAGAGAATATTTAGTCTAATGTATGTAGATGATTTTGTAATATTGGCAGAAACACAATAGAACTTAATTGATTGATTAAAGTTTTACAAGAATTTGTAAACGAATACTGTCTAAACATTAATCTAGAAAAAACGAAAATTATTATTTTCAGAAATGGGGGAAAGAAAGCAAAATTAGAAAAATTTATGTGGAAAAAGGAAGAGATCGAAGTAACAAATAAATATCAATGCTTAGAAAAATAGTTCACCTCACAAAATAGTAATAATGTAAATATAAAATATAGAAAAGAAAAAGGAATAGCAGCAACTTGGGAATTAATAAAATTAAAACAGCAAAAATAAACGATTGGAAAAAAATAAAATGCATGTTTAATAGTATGGTTCAAAGTGTCATTTGTTATGGTATGGAAATAGATGGATGGAAAATTATAAAGGAATTCGAAAACATACAATGCTTATTTATTAAGTTATATTTTAATATGGAAAAAGATACTCCAAAAGATAATTAAAATTGTGAAACTTAACAAAGATAAATTACCAAAGATAATTTTAGAGAACATGAAAGAAAATGCAAAGAAGGGAAATAAATATAATTATATAAAAGAGATTGAAAAAATATTTAATGAAGTAGGATTAGGGATAGAATTGGAAAAGATAATGGATGATAAATATTGGATGAATGTAAAACAATAATTATTAAAAAATTAATAGAAATAGATTGGCAATAGAAATAAAATACAAAAATCGAAAGTTAACAATTACTATAGTAAACTAGAGGTTCAAATTGAACGGACCAGTTATCTATGTAAAACCATGATCCACTCTTATTGGAGAGAAATATATATTAAAATTAGATGTGGCAGTATTTGGTTAAATTCTGGTTAACCAAAGATGAAAGGAATTATAGATTAGGATGCAATAGACTACAGGATTGGACCCATGTAATTTTTGAATGCGAAAAAATGAAAGAAGAAAGAATGGTGTTAGAAACTGAAAAATCTCCAATAGGGATGAATGGTGGATAACACAACTGAATCAAAACAGAATTAATAAGGAATTATGTAAATATATTAAAGTATTTTTAGAGAAAATAGAAAAGAAAAAATAAATAAGAGGGGTAAATAAATTTATACGGTAATATAGTTACTATTACTTATATTGTTATTATTACTATATTATAAAAAGAATATTATTTTTGTTAATAATCTTATCTGTAGTTATAAATAAAACAAAAGGAAATTGTATTACTAATATTGTAAAAGAAAAAAGGTGGAAGATTCTCACTTGTAAAGGGTTAACACCCAAATCAAGTATAATAAAATTATATATATATTCGAGTCTGTCTTCTGACGTCATTCCGTGTCATAACTTCTGTAGTTCGGATCTGTGACTGAGCGTCCTTGCAGCTCTACTGCATTCAACTACTGTGCTTTACTGCTCTGTTCTATTGTCCTCCCATCGAAGCTGATCTGCTCATTTTATTCCTTTCATCCTGTGACCTCAGTGTTGATTTCACATGCAAATTAAATTTAAATTTGCTAAACATAAAATAATTTTAAAATTCGATTCAAGCTAATTTATTTTAACTAAAATAATCTTATTAATTTTATTTTAAAAATATTATTTGGAAGATTCCATCTTCAAAACCTCCCACCTCCCTTGAAACGTAATTTTACTTATTTACTAATCATTCAAATTTTTATATTTAATATAGAGATGAAACTTTCATGATTCTGAGCACTCAAAGCCTTGTCATACCATCGGCTACATTTTTGTTCGAGGGAACATCTTTGATTTTTACTTCCTTATTCTCGACAGCATCTTTAATCGTATGAAACTTTAAATCAATATGCCGGCTTCGGCTTCTGTTTATACTTTCCGTTGCTAACTTAATGGCTGCTTAGTTGTCGCAGTTCATTATGTTTGTTCCGTGACTTAATCATTTTCAAGTAGCTCTATTAAGATGTTTCTGATGGCCTTGAATTCCGTTGCACACAATGCCAACGCAACATACTCAGCCTCTTGTGTTCAGATAGCAATTATCTGCTGCTTACATGAGAGCCAATGACTTGATCAATTGCTTAGCATGATTACACAACCAGAAGTCGATTTACGGTCGCTGATATCATCAGCCCAAGTCGCATCACAATAAATATTGACTTGCTTGCTGGTTTGACTTATGTAAGTTTTAGCTCTATCGTCTCTTGGAGGTACTTCAATACTTTCTTGATTTGTTGAAAATCCACTTCTATCGGATTGGAATTCTTTCGTGATAGCCTGTTCACTGCATAGTTAATGTTAGGTCTACTTGTGTTACTTAAATAGTTCAGACTCCTACAATACTGAGATAGATAGTATGTTGTTGATTACTGATTCTTGCATCTTATGAGCACTTGCTTCCATTGGAACACTAGCTCCCTTACAATCTTGCTTATTATTAGAGGATAATAAGTCTTCGATGACTGATTTTTTAACATATCTTCATAATTTTATCACTTCTGTTATAATCAATGAACATACCCAAGAATTCTTTTACTGGTCCTAATTTCTTGATTTTAAACTGTTTCTCTAATTTATCCAAGGTGACATCAAATTTTTTCTTAACTTTGCTCATGATTAATATATCATCAATATATACAATGATTATAATTTTGGTATCCTCATCAAAATTCACGTAAATACAGGGATCTGATTTAATATTAACGAATCCAATCTCCTATAATTTTGTCTTTAACTCGATGAACCACTGCCGTCCGGCCTGTTTCAATCCGTATAATGCTTTGGAAAGATGAACGCCATCATATCTTGTTTTGTCGTAGATAACTCCCTGAGGCATCATAACATAAATCTCTTCGGTGAGGTTTCCATGTAGATAGGCTGCATTGACGTTGCATTGCTCTATGAACCATGAGTTGTCGGTTGCCAAAGCTAAAAGTAAACGAATACTCGACATACTAGGAGTTGGTGCATCTGTATCTTTAATTGCTGTGTATTTGTTTCATTTAATTTGAATTTTGCTGATTCCATGATATAAAGAATCGACAAAATTTCCTTTTCCTGATTTATGTGACTATTTACAAACATCAATGTTGTTTTGGATCATTTTTTTATCACTGCGTTGGCCCAAAATTGGCACGACCTCGTTGGCCCAATGTTGGCACGACCGCATTGGCCCAACGACGACATGACTGCATTGGTCCAATGTTGGCACCAAAGCATTGACCTAACATTGGCATGACTGTGTTGGCCCAGCGTTGGGAAAGTGTATGTGAGACCGGCGTTGGCAACTATGCCAATTACAACGTAGGGCCAACGGTTGGCTGTTAACGTTGGCCCAACGTTGGGCCATAAATTTTGTCCAACGTAATACTAAGCGTTGGCCCAACGTTGGCTGATGGTTGGCACTGTTGGGAAATGGTTGGTGGTTTTGCCAATCAATTACCAATAGTGGCCCAACCTTGGCAACTAGGGGTTGGGCCAACGTTATGAAAACATCTTTGGCCCAACGTTGTTTTTTGGTTGGCAAATTAAAAATGACAAATTGTGAATCATATTTCTGTCTTATTGACAAATTAAAATACCTATATAATTTTAAAATTAAAATAATGATTTCATTGCATGAAATTTAAATGTTGAAATTACAACTCGGGCAACACCCTATGTTGAAGCGCCGCCTAGCCAAGCTCCGGTAGAGGGAGCCACCAACACTTCCGAGTCTGCAACGCATTTGATTCGGATATTTTCACTTATTAGATTGTTCTTTTGAAGAGAGAAATTGCAGTTTTTATCTACCGAAGATAATATATTTTGCACAATTCTTTGTCAAGAATCTGGAGATAACAAAGGTAAGACCCTTTTAAAAGTTAAGATAATTTAAAATACTTTTGAAATACATCTTAACGATTTCATTAGGCCTAAATTTTACAGCAAACCAGTTCACATGTGAATTTCGAATAATTAATGTATGTTAGTTTCTTTCTGAATGTTTTCTAAATTACATGATAATTAGATTTTATAATGGATATATCATAGGTATTAGTAACGAAATTTTGAAACTTTATTGATTAAATCTGTTTGGTGCTGTTGTTTGACTGTTTGAATTATAAAATTTCAGTTAAATTAAAAACCGTGAAGTATTTTTTTTTATCTTAACTATTTTATATTTCTTTTCTTTTAATTATTGGTTCTTTAATTAACATTGATTGAAGGAAATCATTAAAATTTTATTTCCTTTAATATTAAAAATGAATGTGCTCAAAACAAGATACTTGTTGTATTTCGTAATTATACTAACAGAATAATATAATTAGATTTAATTTAAGTAAATAATAAGGTGGATTTCAAAAATGTGAATATTTTCTATAATGAGGAGACGCTGACAGAAATAAAATGAGATTTCGTTTGTTTTGTGCTCACGATTTTAAATATATATTTATAAACAGCCTTTTGAAGAAAATAATCTTAGTTCTTTGAATAACTTCATCTGCTAAAACTATAAAAAATGAATAATAAATCCCAAATTAAACAAATAAATTCATTACATTTTATTGCATACATGTGATTCGTAAGTTATTTTCATTGAATCATTAATCTAGATTAATTATTGATTCTGTAGATTTTGTAATAAAATTATTACAAAACTGAAATATTACAATGTGAAAGCGTTATTAGTAAAAAATACGAATTTCTTGCCATTACAGTGCCACATTAAATAATTATAAGATTACTAATACGTAATTTTATTTTCATCAGCACCTATATCACAGGTATACATTACTATATAAGTCTACCTAATAGGATTGCAAACATTAAAAAAAAAAGAAATTGATGAAAGAAATTATATTTATAGAATTTGCAAATTTTCAGCAATATTAATACTTTTAATTTCCTGTCAGGCCTGAGAAAATAATTTGAATTCCATTTTTATAACTTAGTTTTACACTTAAAAAAATTAATAATAATCATATATATATAAATGTGTTATATAAAAATGATCATTTTTTTAACATTTTAAACAAAACAATCAACATGTTATTATCTCAGGACATCACATCGAAATGTATTATATTTTTTTTAATAAGATATAAGATATGTAGTACTGGTAAAATTATACTTTCTACAATATGCAGTAAGAAATATTTTTTTATACTATAAGTAAAAATAGTTTTACTATACACTCGAATTTGATGTAATATGGGATATTATTATTATTAATATTTTTTTTTGTTCGCGAATGGGCCCCAACGGACCACGCGCTAACCCCCCTGACAACGTCAGGACAAGGCTAGGAAATCAGAGACAAGAAAGAATGCACTTTCTCGTCGAGGATACACCTGAGAGAGTAAGACTCAGGGGGAAACGAAGTGTGTAAGAAACATCCATGCCGCTACCAGGATTCGAACCCGGGTACTGGCGCACTTGGCCACAACGACAGATCGCCGTCTAGACCGCATGGTCACACCAGCACGGCATTATTATTATTATAAGTTTCAAACCTTGGGTTTCCCCAGCAAAAAC
>JAFIDM010125286.1:94010-117959 GCA_023159025.1 Thereuonema tuberculata | reverse complement strand
TTATTCTTTTTAATCGTCTGTCCGTGCTTTTAATGGTAGGCATTTTTTTTAAAAAAAAAAGAAGCTTCAATATACTATATTAAATCCCAAACAAAAATTCATATACAATAAACTAATTAAAAAATTATTTTAAAATTTGAGCACAAGAAAGAATCCTCATATAATCTAAGAAACAAGAAAAATATCCTTACCCTATCCAATTGATATACAATGACTATGGAAAGAGGCATTTATATATCGAAAGAGGCAATTATATAGTTACTATATAATTGAAAATTTATTAAACAAGATAGATGAAAAAGAAATATATATATAACATAGGCAAAACTTAAAGCAGGGCCTTTGGGTTTTGCAATGCAAAGATTTCAATCAATCTTTTGCAATTTAAAATTTAGAACAGTATAGAATATAGGAATAAAATTAACTTATATTACTAAACATATAAAGCCGGACAGTGACTTGGGATTTGAAAACGCCAATACCAAAAAACAAATCACTGCTTCTATTGAGATATAATCTAATTATTCATCAGCGGCAAAATTTAGAAACAATTTAGTAAGCTAAAACGCAATATATTAAGACCTTGCTCTTTTTTAATTTAAAAAAAAAATATAATCAAACTACCTAAAATTTGCACATTTAATTTTGGGGAGTCTCGTTGCAATTGCACCATCTCCTGAGGATTTTCTGAGCCCCAGATGCGCACATTATGAGTATTCACATGTCCACTGAGGTGAAATGTCGACTCATCACTGAAAACAACATGATGCAGCAAATCGTCGTGCAACAACATTTCATGTGCAAATGTGGCACGTAAACCATGGTCTATTGGCTTTAGAGTCTATAATAATTTTAAACGATAAGAACGTAGTTGTAAGCGTTTTCGTAGAACCTTAGAAACAGTCGTCACCGGAAGTAATAATTTCCGACTAGCCTTCCAAACTAATTTCTTCGGGCTATTCGTGAAAGCCTCTCTCACCCGCTCAACACTCTCTTCACTAACCCTTGGTCGTCCCGTACTCTTTCCTTTGCAAAGGCAGCCAGTATTTTCAAACTGGTGATACCACCTACAGATGTTATTATCACTTGGGGGATCACATCTGAACTTATTCTTGAACGCACGTTGCACAGTAACTACAGATTTCGTCTTTGCAAACTGCAGAACACAAAACGCTTTCTGTCCACTGGTCTTTGAGTGGACAAACACTTAACTAGTGTTTGAGATGCTCTTTCATTACATGTATTAACTTTCTGCTTACGTTTCACGTAATAAATACTACAAAGCGTTAAAACCCCGATATTCATTTATAAACACCCTGTATATATACATATATATACATATAAATGGAAGAATATCCAATGTGAAGAAACTATTAAAAAAAGTGGCTGATATAATTAAAATGAATTTCTGTTGTTCAATTGTTTTTATTGTTATTGTAAATCCTGTATGTAATATCTCATTTAATTATTTTGTTCAATTTACTTCCAATGTCCTTAATATTTATTGTTACTAGTTCTTTACTCAACAAAAATAAGTTAAACATAGATAACTTTAATATATATAAGGAGCATTCAAAAAGAAACGAACCGGAGGCCTAGGAACAGAAACCAGTATCTGTATGTCAGAAATATTGGCCCTGGCTGTTAGGCACTTGTCCCACTGCGATACAAGGCGGTGAATGCCTGTCTCGTAAAATTACCGGGGCTGCATTGTGAACCAATTCTGAACGAAGGGCTTGACATCGTCGTCCAAGGTGAATCGTTTGCCCCTCAGAGCCTTTTTTAGGGGACCAAAAATAGCGTAATCGCAGGGAGAGAGGTCTGCACTGTACAGAGGGTGTCGAGAACCTCCCACTTGAATTTCTGCCAGAGTGCCGTGATTGTGTTTGCCATATGGGACCTTGCATTGTCTTGCCTGGAGCTTGCCTGGATGACACTGAGAACTCTAATGGAACACTGGTGGCTGAATTGAGTGTCATCCAGGCAAGCTCACCCGTGGGGTCATTCTGCTCCATCTTGGACGACGAAGTCAAGCCCTTCGTTCAGAATTGGTTCACAATGCAGCCCCGGTAATTTTATGAGACAGCCATTCACCACCTTGTATCGCAGTGGGACAAGTGCCTCAACAGCCAGGGCCAATATTTCTGACATACAGGTACTGGTTTTTGTTTTTAGGCCTCCGGCTCGTTTCTTCTTGAATGCTCCTTATATAAGTATAAATATATATAGAATTAAATCAGAAAATTATTTTAAGTTTTAAATTATGTTACTATCTAATATAAAATTTTAGAAAATTAGCACTAAACTATCTACTTTACAAAAAATTACTTGAAAACTATACAGTTATGTAAGTCTTTTAATGTTTTTAATACTGACTTATTACTGTATTCAAAATTAATTAAACAATTACAGCATAACTATAATCAGAACCTATAATCAGTTTTTTAATATGTAATTATTGTTTTTAATATTGTGCGTTGGGCTTAATTTATTTATGTTAAAAATAATTTGCGCACGTAAAAATGTTATTTTATTTAAATATTGCCCATTATATTTTTTCAGTCTCCAATTCAACCTACAATAGCCAAACACAGGAAAATAAACAAGATTTGCTTAGAGACTTCACACATCCCTCACCGCCTGCAATAATGGATCTCCCGAAATTTGAATAATCTTGCCTACTTCTATATAAAAAAGACTGAACTTTGTATTTCATTTCATTTTATTGTATTGTAAATCTGAGGATGTTGGCTCTCGCTAACGAAATCGATAATGATGTAAGTTTTTTAATATTTAATTATTGTTTTTAATATTGTGCGTTGGGCTTAATTTATTTATGTTATAATCAGAACCTGTTACTAGGAATTTGTCATTCCTAATGGGACTGTAACTTTTGCATTTAAAAATCATAGTCTAATAAAAAAATATTATGATTATTATTATTAATTTATATTACGAACTGAAAGTGTAAGATTACAATATTAGTAATATTTTTTTTTGTTGCATTTGAGGATGACAATATTAACAAACCCTTTTTTTTAATATCACAATTAATTTCGTTTGTCTTTATTAATAGAATTTAAAAAAAAATTATCTCTATTAGAGAACATTCTTAAACAAAATATGTAAGGAAAAATAAAAATATCAAATCCACTTCAATTCGTGCTCAATATTTAAATATTGAAATATATTTGATATTGAAATTTTATAATCATTTTTTTAAATCCTGTTAAATTTCTTTCAGGTGTAAATATGGCTTCGTGTTGTTGTGTCCCAGGATGCAGGCCCAATTTAGAAATGAGAAGAGATGACAAAAGTCTTTCAATTTCCAATAGACACACAACATTGAAATTTTTGTTTTATGTACAGTGTATATTTAAAAACAAAAACTGAAACATTAGAAAATCATGAATTACTTGAGGATTTGCTGTTAGATGAGATTATTTTAGGACCTGAAATTAATTTTTCTGTAAATACTTCGTCTGGCTTCAGTGCAAATAAAAATTTACAGGCTGACAACAGTGTACACAGTTTTATGGTATCTCCGATATATTCAGACAATACAGATTTTGCAGCCCTTATTCTTCTTAAAAAATTAACTGCTAGTGATCTAACTGCTAGAAATGACAGAGCAGTGTGACGCATGACTCTCTCTTCCCTTGTGAGGCGTCACATAAAAAATAAATATAGCATGTTTGAATAAACAATAAGGGCCGCAGCCCTGCTATCAAATTCCTTTCGGAACTAACAAAATAAAACCACGCTCGCTAATCCAAGCATGTAATCCCTGAGTGGTGGCTACTCGGTAGTATTCAACTAATAAAAAATACAATTGACTGATCAGGAGAATATTCCAAGATGGCGGTCGCCGGGCCCAGATTCCCGCCAAAAAAATAAACACCTGATTCAAGCAAAAATACAAAATATTACCTTAAGTAAGATAATGAACTACCCTTCCTTAATTCTAGAGATTATTCGGAAAATTAATACAATACTCCTTGTTGATCTCTGGTGAATCTTCACTACAATATAATCTTAATAATGTATTTTATAACCAAACTACCAATACAAATAAACACGGACAAGATTTAAGGTGAAAACTGGAAAAATTTGATTTATTAATATTTTATTTTTTTACTGTTCTTTTCTTTTCCCTTCCTGTCCTTTTTCCTTTATATAATATACAAAACAATTGAACAAATAAAATCAATAATCCCCTTTGATTAATTGGTAAAACGACCCTTTTCCCTTCCCAGGTGCACCTATAAAATCATACCCATAGCAAATAGTAATACCCTCATATAATACCAAAAACTTAAATTAGGAACTTTAGAAATACACACTTAAACAGTAGAATAACAAATATAATGATTATATTATATGATATAATTTTCCTTTGGCTTTCTTATTAAAATGTATACAACTTAACAATAAAATACTGTTAATATAATCCCTTTTTACTCTTTCAAATTACACCCTTTTCCCAAAATTTACACTTTTCTTCAATTGTAATCGCTTCCGTATATTAGTACTTTTCACCTAGTATGAACTCTTCCATTATTTAAGAATGTTTGTGTAATAATGTCATTAAAATTATACACATATATATAATATATAAAATGCGAAGACTAGTTCTTGCACTTTAACCGATCTTACACCCACATCGAAATGGTATCACCTGTATGAAACAAAAATGTCATTAAGTCCCTCCGTTGCTCCCTTCGGGGGTCTTCCATTAGTATTTATTATAACCTTCTAGTTTTATATTTCAATAAAAATTATTGTTTTTTCCCCTCTTCACTATATCATTCGGGAACACACCCTTAGCTTTACAGTTTAAATCATCGGTCAGTTGAGTTCTTTTCTCCGTGCGTGCGCTAAATGTCGAAACATACTTGTAATTTGTATTATTCATGTGCTGACTTCCTTTTTTTGAGATGAAATTCTGACGCCCACTTTTAATTAAGACTTTTACCTACTTACAGAGTTCGTCTAAACTTGTGTCGGTGGCTTTTGGTGACTCCAGACGATGACCTGTCTCCAGCTTCGGATCTTTTCGATTGTAGCGGACATTTTGGTTTCCAAACACTTTGGATTTTCGCATTTTTCCACCACACACGCGGATGTCTAACACTTAGGGTTGATCCAAGCTTCTTCACCGCCGGCTTCTATCACCATATTTCCTAGAGTTCACACACATCACTGTTTTGGTCGGTCAAAATCTCGTCACCCGAGACCGTAACCATCCACGAAGAGCTACGCACCACTACTTCTATCGGCTTCGGCACCGTTAATCTTACAGTTTTCGGCACCATTGATTTTATAGTTTTGGCACCCATACTTTAACAGTTTCCTTCCCGCATTTCCCTGCGGGAAGGAATTCGAGTGGTCACCCGCCGGAGCTCACGAGCCCCGACCGGCTTGGAGAACGCTGCTAGCATCTACTGTTTCACATCAAGAAGTACTTACTCTCTCCTCACTTCCCGCCGAAATCATAATTCTCAATTATCACAACACTAATGAATTAATATAAAATTGATCACATGATCATTCTTTTCCCGCCACTATATATTCTGCACAATCCTCGATTTCTCACGCGAAATCGTTACTTAGTAACGAAGGGATCACGTGATGTGTTTTCTCCTATTTATAATTCTCAATACAAAAGTTTAATACCCAAATGAATAAAATATGAATACACATATATGAGTAAATATTAAATAAATGATATTTAAATCTTGACAATACAAATAATCACCTAAATATATAGAAATAAATCAAATATCTAAAACACTTATTATTTCCCAAACTAAAGTTTTAAATTCCCCCTGATCTGTCACGGCCTGCAATTTGCAATGTGACAGCAGATAATAGAAATTATAAAAAAGCTGGCTACCCTATTATTAGTATCATTGCTGACATCAGGATCAACAGAATATGTTCACTCAGCTTTGTGATGGTACGTTAACAACTTTGATAAATAATTCCAAAAACTTTGTGATACTGTCCGTATTCTTAAGAGCATCAGAAATAATTAGATAAACCAACTAACCGAGAAGGCTTCATTTTTTTTCTCAGAGCTGGAACTTTACTGAAATTTTTACTGTATTATTTAAAGAATTGAAATTAATTCATGGGAATTATAGAGAAGCTTAGCAAAACTTGCTCCAAAATTAAATGAAAAAGCTCTTTCTCCAAGTAACCTTCAGGAAGAATTTCAGTATGTTTGAGAATTTTTCATGAGACAAATATTGTTGCAACATCACTTTTGGACAGTCAGAATAGTAAAGGACTTGTTAAGTTTTTTCAGATTGTAATAAAGTGATGGAAAGTACTCAACATCAAGAACAGTAGAAAAGGTCATGTTAATTACAATTTCAAAATAATAGTGTGGCTCAGAAATAATCTTAGTAACGGTGTTTTCTATCGATACTTCAGCTTGGCGTATTGATAATGACTGAGAAAAAAAACTCCACAAGCATATCCACTGTGCTTTTATTTGCTAGAAAATTGTTCTACTCGACCAGCAAATAGAAGCACAAATGTGTTTTTTTTTTCAATTATCAAGAAAACACAATCACTAGAATTAATCTTCAGAAGCACTTTTTTTTATATTTTATGTGCTAAAAGTATTTCATTTTGAACAATAGTTTTTTGTGTTTGTTTACGAGTTGAGATTAAAACCATTCTACTGAATATTTGATGCTTCAATCATTATCAGACAGATCTTCAGCTAAGTATAGGGTCTTAATATTATTTTTATCACTTTTAGTTGTTTGTGAATGCATGGGGTAATATTTATTTTTATTTCGTAATGTATTATATAGTAGTCAATCTCAGCTAAAAGTATGTTGAATGTTACTGTTCTGCATAAAAAAAAGACTATAATAAGATTGGCTTGATATAACGGCTTGAATTTTCAACTAAAACAGGGTGTATAGATTAAATCTTGATGATGTAGATCCATAAGCGTAACTACAGAATTTTTCTGGGGAGCGGGGGGGGGGGGGGGCAGGCCCTTTGTGTTTGGGAAAAAAAGCGGAGAAATTTCAAATTTTAACTTGTACCTTCGAATAATTGCATTCTTATTGTTGCAAATAATGCATACAATGGCAATAAGTTAAAAAATATTTTATTTGATTTATTTTTATATTTAAAATATAAACTAATTATACCAATATGTATTTTTCTGGGGGTGGCCACGACCATGGCTCCCCCCCTAGTTACGCCAATGTGTAGATCACAAGTTCACAATTACTGATATTCGTCATTACATTTTAAATTAAAATATTTGTAATTCCGATCAGTGTTATAATTAACTTTTTATATTTTTTAATATATTTCAAAATTTGTAATTTCCAAAAGGAAAACAACATGGTAGAGATTTTTTTTTTAATTTACTGAAAGTAGGATTTCTAATAGTCAATTTTAATCATTCCAACATTGATGTTACAGCAATGGCAGTTTACGTTTTACTGTGATAAAATAAAATGTCAATTTGTATATATACATTATTTATGTTCAGTAAATAAACTATCAAACTTGTTCATATCTACATTGTTAAATTACTTTATAACTTGTTTTCATTCACACATTATTTGATAAGCGATTTGTTGATTAATAATATGTAGCAGTTTTGTGTAACTTTACATTAAGTTATTTAATGCATTAAATATTTATTTCATTAAAAATAACGCTAAACTATAAAGCAGTATTTTATTCATCTTATTTCATATCTGAAACAGAATTGGTGTATTAAAAGTTTAATATTCACATAGACATATTATACAAACAGTAACTTCAATTTCCTAATATGATTTTAAAATTTTTCAATAACCTCTTTCAAACACGCATAATATTTACAGAGTAATAAGGTTTGAATAAATAATAATTATTGGAATGGGGAGTTGATGTTGAGGATTACTAGGAACTAATTTATTTTTATGGACAAGATTTTATTATAAATCATAATACGTAGTTCATTTATATTGTTTTCAAAAAAAATTTGCAATACTGATTCCAAAGAACATTATATTTGTAAATAGCTAAAAAAAATTAGGCAATGGTCCTTTTGTTATTTCTAAATATTGCAGAATCACATTTTTGGAAGACATATCATTTGCTTCAGTAGTCTTACAATTTCTTTTAAAAGGGAGAGCCAATATGTGAAAATTTTGGTGCAATGAACTTTAACAAGCAAATTTTAATTGTCTGTGTCTTCAATTACTGTGTATTTGTTTCATTTGACTTGAATTTTGCTGGTATAAGATAAAGAATCTAGGAAATTTCCTTTTGCTGATGTATGTGGCTATTTACAAACATTAATGTTGTTTTGAATCAATTTTGATATGACTGCGTTGGCCCGACCTCGTTGGCCCAACATTGGCACAACCTCATTGGCCCAACGTTGGCAACTCTGCCAATTCCAAGGTTGGGCCAAAGGTTACCTGTGAACGTTGGCCCAATGTTGGCACGACACGTTGGCCGAACTTTGGCAACTCTGCCAATTCCAACATTGGACCAACGGTTTCCTGAGAACGTTGGTCCAATGTTGGCACGACTGCGTTGGCCCAATGTTGGGGAATTGTATGTTGGCCGAACGTTGGAAACTCTGCCAATTACAACGTTGGGCCAACGGTTGGCTGATAACGTTGGCCCAACATTTGGCCATCAGTTTTGTGTTACGTGGGGTGTTATGTGGGTAGGTTCTGTTATAATCAATGAATCTTCGTTGTGTGAAGCCATTCACAACAAGGTTTGCCTCATATCTATTTACTTTGCCATCTTTATTATATTTTACCTTGAATATCCACTTAGTTGTTAATGGTGTGGCATATCTGGGGACTTTAACTTTCTTCCAAGTTTTATGCTGGTCTACATTCTCTAGTTCTTCAGTGATGGCTTCTTTCCATTTGTTGGAGTTTTCACAGGTAATTGCTTCTCGGTAGTTTTTGATTCATTGATGTATACTAGGAATGTTTTCATGGCTTTAGGCTTCATGGCTTTTACCGTACCGGATCTAAGTATCATACGTTCTTTCTGATCGGTAGATATATCATGTTCACTGTCAGGTTCGTCAGGTTCAATCTCGGATTCATCAATTGATGTATCTTCATTTACTGAGTGTTCAGATAGAAACACTTTTCCATATTCTACAGGTCTTGATATTTTTGAATTTAGCAAATCTATACCAAGTAAATTCTCGTTTCTATATATAATACTTGTTTCGTCTATCTTTCTCATATCTGGTACCCAAACCTTGTACCTCGGACTTTGGGTGAATATCCAATAAGAATTCCTTGATAGGCTCTTTCTTGAAATTTCTTGGTACGCCTTGCCTTCGGTATGCATACATAAACTAGGCTGCCAAATTTCCTGATGTGACGTACATTTGGATCGTATTTTCCCCCATTCCAAATCTTGAATTTGATCTGATTATTGATACATTCGTGGGGTGTTCTATTAAGCAAGTAATTTGCGCATTCCACGGCAAAGATCCAGAAAACGGGTGGAAATTTGGAGGCAATCAACAACGTATGAGCACAGTTCAAAAGCGTTGTATTGTATCATTCAGCGATGCCGCTGTTTTGAGGTGTATAAGTAGATGAGCACTGTCACGAGGGTTTGGAATTCCAAGAGTGAGAAGGAAAGAAAAAACATACATTCAGTCACCTTTACTTACTGTAGAATAACTGACTAGAGTGGAAATGTAAGCGTTCTGCCGGGCCCAAGAGTTTTCCCGCCAAAATCCACAAAACAGCTCCCCTGGAACAACCCCTGTGCAAACGACTCCCACTTAATACAAAGCATTGGCCCAATGTTGGCTAATGGTTGGCACTGTTGGGGAATGGTTGGTGGTTTTGCCAACCAAATGCAACCAGGAGTTGGGGCTACGTTATGTAAACATCGTTGGCCCAACATTCTTTTTTTGGTTGGAGCCACCAACACATCCGTGTTTTCAGCCCGTGGGTTGATTCGGACATTTCGTTGACTTCGCATTTTGATTGTACTTTTGAAGAGAGAAATTGCAGTTTTTATCAATCGAATATAATGCATTTCACACAATTCTTTGCGGAGAATCTGGAGATAACAAAAGTAAGACCCTTTTATTTAATATAATTTAAAATATTTTTGAAATATATCTTAACGAATTCATTAGGCCTAACACTTTTAGAGCAAGCCAGATCTCATGTCAATTTCGAATAATGAATGTATGTTAGTTTCTTTCTGCATTAAAATTTCAAAAAAACACTTAGAAATAAATGAATATTTCGTAAATTACATTATAATTAAATTTTATAATGGATATATCATAGCTATTAGTAATGAAATTTTGAAACTGTTAATTAAATCTGTTTGGTGCTGTTGTTTATCTGTTCAAATTGCAAAATTTTAGTTAAAAAAAATATATTTTTTATCTTAACTATTTTATATTTTCTTTTCTCTTAATTATTAATTCTTTAATTAACATTGGTTGAAGGAAATCATTAAAATTTTATTTCCTTTAATATTAAAAATGAATGTGTTTAAAACAAATACCTGTTGTGTGTCATAATTATACTAAGAGAATAATATAATTGGATTTAATTTAAGTAAATAATAATGCACATTTCAAAAATGTGGATATTTTCTGTAATGAGGAGACGCTGACAAAAAAAAAATGAGATTTCGTTTGTTTTGCATTCACGATTTTAAATATATATTTATAAACAGCCTTTTAAAGAAAATAATCTTAGTTGTTTGAATAACTTCATCTGCTAAAACTATAAAAAATGAATAATAAAACCCCAAATCAAACAAATAAACTCATTACGTTTTATTACATACATGTGATTCATAAGTTATTTTCATTGAATCATTAATCTAGATTAATTATTGATTCTGTAGATTTTATAATAAAATTATTAAAAAAGCTGAAATATTACTACGCGAAAGTATTATTAGTAAAAAATACAAATTTCTTGCCATTACAGCGCAACATTAAATAATCATAAGATAATTAATACTTAATTTTTATAGTATTTCAATACAACCCGCATTCTCACCCACAAGAAATTAGTTGTAATTATACATTAATCTTCAAAATTATTTACATGGTCTTCAATAACGATATTACAATAATTCGAACCTCATTCAATATTCAAATAAAATTTTATAAATAAATCAAAAATATATCAGAGTTGCAGTCGTTAAAATTGAAATATGAAAAAAATTCTGATTTTTTAAAACGAGATGTATTTACAGTGCTCCGAGATTTGTTTTTATTACTGCTCGGAACTCCGAAATAGAGGGTGTTATCTTTTAGGAATTCTGGGGCAAAAGAGTTTGACCTAATACCCTTTTGACCCTTTTCTGAAGGCCCAAATAAAGAATGAGATGAATATATTAATTACGGATATTAAATAAAAATGAATTCATTGCATTTTATTGGATTTTTATAATTCAGAAAATATCTTTATTTACAGTAATCGATTATTGATCTAGATTAAATACTGCTTATTTAGATTTAATAAAGTTATTAAGAGAGTTACTAGTTAAAAAATTTTGGTAAAAAAATCATATCAGCTTATCTTGCCATAAGAGTGTTTTATACTTTTTAAATATATGTTTACTTGGAATTTAATGTAATGTATTTAATAAATTTTATAACAATTAACAATTTGAATATTTTGATGACGAAATCATCACAACAAGAAGTTGATAAAAGAAATTATATTTATAGAATTTGCAGAATTTTCGGCAACTTTTTATTTTCTGTCAGGTCAACGAAAAAAATTTGAAATCCACTGACACCCATTGCCATAATTTAGCTTTACGCATAAAAAAAAATTAATTATATATATAGAAGTGTGTTTGCAAAGTACACAAAAAAATTAAATATCTAGGTTTAATAGTAAATGACAAATAGGTTGGAATAATCATATTAAAATATTACATAAAAAGTTAAACAAACTGAAAAGTCAAACAAACATATATATTCTATTATATAAAAGACGTACTTCCATGTCTTTTATATGATAGAAAGATTAAAATATTATTATATAATGCTTTATTCGATTCAAACATATACATTATGCTGCTAACATTTGGGTCAATACCAATGACAGTTGTTTAAAATCCATAATTAATCTGCAAAATAAAATTTTAAAGTTAATTTTTTTAAAGCAAAATGTAAATGATAAAAGTACAATGTTAAATAAGAAGCTTCAATGTAGTATACTAAATCAAAAAAAAAATTCATATACAATATACTAATTAAAAACTATTATAAAATTTTTGAATATAAGAAAGAAGACAAACAAAAATCCTCATATAATCTAATACAATTCAAGTTGAAATAAAATTCAAGTTAAATTCAAAGTTAAAGCCAACTTAAAAGTTTCAAAAAATATATATATATTAAAGGAATTTGTATACATAACATTGTGGAAACCGGTTTTCAAGCCTTTGAATAGGGCTTATACAAATTCCTTTAATATATATATTTTTGGAAACTTACAAAAATGTGTGTTTATTGAATTTTATTTCAACTTGAATTGTATTAACTATTATTGACACACGTTAAATACATATCACATCATAGAATCTAAAAAACTAGAAAAATATCTGTCTTTCATATCCTCTTACATATAATGAATATGGAAAGAGGCATTTTAACTATATACTTGAAAATTTATTCAACAACCTAGGTGAAAAAGAAATATATATAAAGAAGAAGAATATCCAATGCGAAGAAACTATTCAAAAAATTGCTGATAAAATATAATTAGAGAGAATTTCTATTGTTCAATTGTTTTCATTGTAATTATAAATCCAGTATGTAATATCTCATTTGATTATTTTGTTCAATTTGCTTCCAATGTCGTTAATATTTATTGTTACTAGTTCTTACTTTACTTGATCAAAATCAAGCTAAACATAGGTAACTTTAATGTACATAAGTACAAATATATATAGAATTAAATCAGAAAATTATTTTAAATTTTAAATTATGTTACTGCCTACTATAAAATTGTAGAAAATTAGCACTTAGCTGTCTACTTGACCAAAAAATCACTTGAAAATTAATGATACAATCATGGACAAAAAAATTAGCGCACCAAGAAATAATTGCGGTATCGTAACGAAACTTGCAATGAAGGTACATGTCGGGGAGATATGCAAATGATTAGAAATGCAGCGTGATTGCGCATTACGTATAGCCGGTAGAGGGCGTTGAACATCGTACTCTGTGGAGTATAAAACAGGTAACCAAAGCTTGTTTGAGTGTGCTGAATCATTTACAAAGGAAGAGCTGAGGTAGACATGCCATTACGCCGTGTTCGAAGACAGTATACGCAGTTGTCGCAGTTTGAGAGAGGGAGAATCGTCGGGATGATGGAAGCTGGGTGGTCTGCTAGGCAAGTAGCTCGTCAATTAGGCCGCTCTGATTATGTTGTGAGGAGGTGTTGGGACCAGTGGACCCGAGAGATGTCATGTACACGAAGACCAGGCTCAGGACGCCCTCGACAGACCAGTCGTCGAGAAGACCGCCACATAGTCACAAACGCACGCAATACAGCTAACTGCTTGAACGGCCGCCATCCAGGCACAGGTAGCACCTTCACTAGGGGCCGCTGTGTCTTCTCGAACCATACGAAGGCGCCTGGCTGAAGGACAGTTGGTATCGCGGCGCCCATTACGTGTGCTGCCCTTGACGCCCATCCATTGACGCCTCCGTTTGGAGTTTTGCCGCGCACGAGGAAACTGGACTGCAGCGGAATGGAACCAGGTCGTCTTTAGCGACGAATCCAGATTCAACCTCGGCAGTGATGACAATCGTGTTCGTGTGTGGAGAGCCCGTGGTGAACGCTTCAATCCTGCCTTTGCTGTACAGCGACACACCTCTCCCACAGCTGGTGTGATGGTATGGGGTGCCAATGCCTACAATACACGGTCACCCCTAGTATCGTTCCGGGGCACCATGACAGCCCAGCGGTATGTTCATGAAATCCTGCAACCACATGTGTTGCCACTCATGCAACGGCTCCCAGGAGCCATTTTTCAACAAGACAATGCTCGGCCTCATATGGCAAGGGTGTCACAAGAATTTCTCCGCACTGTTACTACCCTTTCTTGGCCTGCCCGATCCCCAGATTTGTCTCCAATCGAGCATATCTGGGATCATTTGGGACGACGAGTTGGGCATCCCACGAGTTTGAACGAACTAGAGGCAAGGTTACAGCAAATATGGAACGAAATGTCTCAAGACATCATACAGAACTTGTATGACTCAATGCCCGATCGTATCGCATCGTGCATTCGCGCTAGGGGGGGGGTCCAACGGGGTATTAACTCCTCCGTTCTTTTGCCTTTTTCTCTGAAATAAATTATCCTTTTTCTTTGATTTTCTTATCATTTACTTATATCAACGTAGGTATTACGTATGTAAATTTTCGTTTCATTTTGACGACTCCTTCTTGGTGCGCTAATTTTTTTGTCCATAAGTGTATATAGAGTTATGTAAGAATGTTTTTTAATATTCTAGTAACACTGTATTTAAAATTAATTAAACAATTATAGTTTATCTATATTCAGAACCTGTTGGTAAGGGTTTGTCATTCCTAACGAGACTGTAACTTTTGTATTTAAAATCATAGTCAAATAAAAAAAAATATTATTATTATTATTATTATTATTATTATTATTATTTTTATTATTTGTAGGATATTTTTTTTTATTTATAAAATAAATGAATAGAATTTTGAGAAGCTTCAAATGTATTTTTAAGTTTATAGTACATAAATAATATTAAGGAAAATAAGGAATGACGTCATGGATAGAATTGTTTAAGTTTGACTGCGGTGTTATCCGGAAATAACAATTAAAAACTGCACGAGAAATGCAGAGGCCGTGAGGATAACAATTATAAGTTTCCCGATTGCTGATCAAGCAGATGGAATTCAGAACTGGCTGACTGTAATGTCCGGTGGAACGAAAAAATAGATATACCACTTGGAAATCTAACGCTTATTAATATTAAATGTTAAACAATTGAGCATTAATTCAGTTAGTATTAAATTGAATTGCGATGACACAATTCTATGAAAAAGAATTGCAATGGCCACTAATGTAACGGAGTATCAACGAAAATTAAATTCATCATGGCAGATCGGATGAACCAAGGAAATGATCTTGCAGGCATTTCAGATGAGTCAACGCAGATTGACATTAACTAGACGATTAGTAATAAACGAACTCAAATAAACTGTAAGTAAAAGGCTTTTATTAAAATATTCCATTGAAGGACAAAATACGGAAGTGAATAAAATAGGTCTATAGAACATGACAAAATGGCGAACAATGTGAATTCCAATTTGCAAGACATCGAGGAAAATATATTTGAAGATAGATATATTAACTTTTGAAATATAGAAATATTATATTCATTAACTGGGAAGGTTAAATATTATTTATATTGTTTAGCGGAAGCAAAGGATAATATTAAGATATTTTGCGAGTGAACTGTTCCATGTGAAATGATACAGAACGTTCCATTATTAGTGTTCAAGAGCTAAATTTAAATAGCGATTGCACATGACTGTTAGTGAATTACTATGACTAGAATTATTAGAAAGAAATATATAAGTGATTAATAAGACTACGATAAACTATGAAACAAGTGTATTTTGAATTACGCAAGCGAATGCAATTCGTACAAGTGAAGGATAGATAAATTACCATACAAGGTGAATGAAACCATTAACATTTATATAAAGAAGAAAGTTCGAATCATTAATATTCATACTAGAAGATGAAGTCATTAATTTTCATACTAGATGAAAGGTCATTATTAGTCACATAAGGTGAATTGTGATTTTTAATTTCACATTACGTGAAAGGTCATTATTATTCAATTCAGAAAGAGAAATTTTCTAGATTAATTGAAGTGATATTCAGCAAGACTATGTTAGAACAAATCTAAGAAACTATATAAATGAATATAATTTGGTTAATCAACTTTAATAGAAATTGCAAAGAACTGAACATTGAAATTATATGTTGTTTGAACTATGAACGTTAAAGTGATAGAATCTTGTTATTGAAGATTTATGTAATAATGATATGAATTAATAGAAACATAAAAAAAAAAAAAATATTTCCTACTCATGTCAGTTTTATTTTTCATGCTCAACACTTGCTTCAAACTTGCAACTCTCTGCTAAACCAGTAAATATTCAATATGAATATTATTTGGTATTATTTAATTCTAATATTTATCATTATTATTAATTTATATTACGAACTGAAAGTGTAAGATTACAATAATATTTGCATAATAAATAATATTATTTTTTTATTATATTTGCGGATGGCAATATTTACAAACACTTTTTTTTTAATATTAAAGTAATTTCATTTAAGTCTTTAATAATAGAATTTAAAAAAAATTTTTTCTCTATTTAGAGAACATTCTTAAACAAAATATATAAGAAAAAATAAAAATATATCCATTTCAATACGTGCTCAATATTTAAATATTGAAATGGATTTGATAAATTTACAATAATTTTTTGAAAATCCTGTTAAAGTTCTTTCAGGTGAAGCATGCCTTACTGTTGTTGTGTGCATGGATGAAGGTCCAATTTAGAAATGAGAAGAGACGACAAAAGTCTTTCAATTTCCAAAAGACACATAACATTGCAATTTTTGCTTTATATCTTTAAAAACAAAAGCTAAAAAAATAGAAAATCATGAATTACTTGTAGATTTGCTATTATATGAGATTATGAGAAGACCGAAAATTAATTTTTCTCTGAATACTTTGTCTGGCTTCAGTGCAAACAAAAATTTACAGGCTGCCAACAGTGTACAGAGCTTTATGATATCTTCTATATATTCAGTCAATAAAAATGTTGCAGCCCTTATTCCTGTTAAAAATTTAACTGCTATAGTCTAACAGATTTATTTTGACGATCACGTTTGCGCGAGAATTACGAAATTCTCAAGATCTCGCCATTAGCCTCTTCAGCAGGTCTCAAGAAATTTAGTATTTTTAATGTCTTGTCACTAGGAAAATGCTACATAAAGAATTTATTGTTTGTTTATTGACTGATTTCAGTTTATTAAAACTATATTAAAATGTAGCAAAAGTCTCATGCATTTCCTCGTATTATAATTCATTTAAATGTTTCAATATTTTGTGAGAAGATATGGATAGAGACTATTCTCGCGTAAATTACGTGAAATCACGAAAATACGGGATGGTCAACATAAATCTGTTAGACAGTAGTGATCTACTGGAAATGACAAAAGCAGATAATAGAAATTGTAAAAAAGCTGGATACCCTATTAATAGTAACATTTCTGTCAACAGGATCAACAGAAATATGTTCACTCAGCTTTGTGGTGGTACGTTAACAACTTCCATAAGTAATTCCAAAAACGGTGAATTCAAAATCTTTTTGATTCGGTCCATATTCTTAAGAGCTTCAGAAGTAATTGGATATACCAAGAAACCGAGAAGGCTTCATTTTTTTCTCAGATCTGGGAACTATACTGAAATTTTTACAGTAAAATTTTACAATATCATTTAAAGATTTGATATTAATTCATGGGAATTAAAAAGCAGCTTAGTAAAACTTGATCCAAAATTATGTAATGTAACGTAATGTAATGTAGTGTGGTGAGCGTGGATGGCTTGACAGCCGAGCACCGCGACCACAAAGATCTATAATCACTGCTCCAAAATTAAATGATGAAGCTCTTTCTCCAAGTAATCTTGAATGACAGAATGTCAGTTTATGTTTGAGAATTTTTTCCTGAAACAAATATCGTTGCAGCATCACTTTTGCACAGTCAGAATAATGAAGGACTTGTTAAGTTTTTGCATATTGTAATAAAGTGGTGGAAAGTAGTGAACATTAAGAACACTAAAAAAAGGCCATATTAATTATAACTTCGAAATAATGGTGTGGCTCATGAATAATCTTATTCATGGTGTTTTCTATCGATACTTCAGCTTGGCGTATTGATAATGACTGAAGAAAAAAACTCCACATGCAAATGCATCTGTGCGTTTATTGGATAGAAAACTGTTCTACTCGACCAGCAAATAGAAGCACAAATGTGTTTTTTTTTTTTTTTTTTTTCAATTATCAAGAAAACACAATCAGTAGAATTAATCTTCAGAAGCACTTATGTGTTAAAATTATTTTATTTTGAACAATAGTTTTTTTGTGTTTGTTTGCAAGTTGAGATTAAAACCATTCAACAGAATATTTGATGCTTCAATCATTATTAGACAGATCTTCAGCTAAGTATAGGGTCTTAATATTATTTTAATCCCTTTTGGTTGTTTGTAAATGCATGGTGTAGTATTTATTATTATTTCATGATGAATTATAAAGTAGTCAATCTAATTTAAAAGTATGTTGAATGGTACTGTTCTGCATAAACAAAGGCTATATATAAAATAACATAGCAATGGCTTGAATTTTCAATTAAAACAGAATGCATAGATTCAAACTTGATGATGTAGATCACTTTACAAATACTGATGTTTGTCATTACATTTTAAATAAAAATATTTGTAATTAAAAATATTTGTAATTCAGATGAGTGTTATGCTTAACTTTATATATTTTTTCATTCATTTGTCAAAATTTGTCATTTCCAAAAGGAAAACAAAATGGTAGAGATTTTTTTTTGTAATTTACTGAAAGTAGGATTTCTAATAGACATTTTCAATCATTCCAACATTGATGTTGCAGCAATGGCAGTTTAAGTTTCACTGTGACAAAATTAAATATCAATTTGTGTATATACATTAAATTTATGTTTTGTAAATAAAGTATCAAACTTGTGCATATCTACATTGTGAAATTACTTTATAACTTGTTTTCTTTCACACATCATTTGATAAGCAATTTGTTGATTAATTAAATAGTTATTACTAATATTTAGCAGTTTAGTGCAACTTTACATTAAGTTATTTAATACATTAAATATTTATTTCATTAAAAATAATGCTAAACTTTGGAGCAGTATTTTCTTCATATTATTTCATATCCATAAAAGAATTTGTGTATTAAAAGCTCAATATTCAAATTGAAATATTATACAAACAGTACCTTCAATTTCTCAATAGAATTTTAAAAATTTTTAATAACCTCTTTCAAACACACATAATATTCACAGAGCAATAAGGTTTAAATAAATATTAATTATTGGAATGGGGAGTTGATGTTGAGGATTATTAGAAACTAATTTATTTTTATGGACAAGATTTTATCATAAATCATATTATTTCATTTATATTGTTTTTAAAAGCAATTTGCAATACTGATTCCAAAGAACATTATATTTGTAATTAGCTATAAAACTTAAAGAATTACTTTTTTGGAAAACATATGATTTGCTTCAGTAGTTTTATAAATTCTTTTAAAAGGAGAGCCAATATATGAAAATTTTGGTGTAATGGACTTTCACAAGCAAATTTTAATTGTCTGTGTGTTTAATTGCTGTTTATTTGTCTCATTTGACTTGAATTTTGCTGGTATAAGATAAAGAATCTAGGAAATTTCCTTATGCTGATGTACGTGGCTATTTTCAAACATCAATGTTGTTTTGGATCGATTTTGATATGAATTTGTTGGCCCAAATTTGGCACGGCCTCATTGGCCTAACATTGGCACAACCTCGTCAACCCAATGTTGGCAACTCTGCCAATTTTAACGTTGGGCCAACGGTTACCTGTGAACGTTGAACCAATGTTGGCACGACCGCGTTGGTCCAACATTGGCAGGACTGCTTTGGCCAAAATTTGGGAAAGTGTATGTTGGCCGAACGTTGACAACTCTGCCGATTACAACGTTGGGCCAACGGTTGGCCGTCAACGTTGGCCCAACATTGGGCCATCAGTTTTGATTTACATGGGAAAGAATCATGTTATTACTAACATACTGTAAACAATAAACAAATAATATACTAATAACAATTAATAATTTCAAAACCATAGCATTATCTATATTGTTACAATAATATAATAATAATAATGCATTCAATAATATCAGGTAATAAATAAAACTCCT
This sequence comes from Thereuonema tuberculata, assembly GCA_023159025.1. NCBI lineage: Eukaryota > Metazoa > Arthropoda > Chilopoda > Scutigeromorpha > Scutigeridae > Thereuonema > Thereuonema tuberculata. The sequence goes on along the minus strand of JAFIDM010125286.1, from coordinate 97,887 downwards.
TATGTTAATTTACAAGTTCTTCAAATTTTGTGGTTTTGTTTGAATTTAAATTTATCATTTCTTTAGCGAAATTTACAAATCTCTCTTTAATTTCTATCCCTTCGTTTCTATTTAAATTTTGGCTGCTTGTATTTCTTATGAGAATACTTTCGATTAATTTTCTAGTTACAGTATCTTTTTCGTTGTATAAAGTTTTTACATTACTGAGTAGTAGTTAGGTCTGTGTCCACGTTTAATAGGCCTAATGTGTTCTGTAATTTCTGATTTCTATTTGGTCATTCTTCAAATAATTTCCTTGTTCTATTATGCGTTCTCTTGAATCGTTCTTTTGCTTTCTTCTATATAGAATTTATTACAAATTTCACACTCAATTTTGTAGATAATAGCCATTTCATTTTTTAAATCACTTATTTGTTTATTTTTGAACATAATAATATTTTCCCATTTATTCCTGTATTCAAATGTGACATCAAAATTGAATTTCTTACATATTTCCTTTAATGTGATACTGCTTTTATTTAAGATAATATTAACCTTTTATTTATCTGTTGTCTATGTAGTTCTTTAATATTAAATTTATTGTATTTTAATATAACTTTATTTATAAATTTATCTTCATAATCATTTTTCTTTAAAATTTCCTTCATACTCTCTATTTCTTTTTTGTAATCCTCTTCTGAACTTGTTGCATTGTCAATTCTATAGATATAATTGTCTACTATATTTCTTTTTATAAAATGTTCATGGCCTCATTTGAAATGTAATAAATGATCACTTTGGAAATCTTTTCGAAAATGGTTTAATATCAAATTGTTCCCTTTTTTTGAAAAGCAAATATCCAAAAAAAAAGAGTTTATCATCATTTTTTTTTTCCATTTTAAAAATTTAGTTTTTTCTTTTGTTAATCTCCTCAAAAAATTAAAATTCAAACAAACACACAAAATTTAAAGAACTTATAAATTAACATAAAGAGTTTTATATATTATCTAATATTATTGAATTTATTATTATTATATTATTAGATTTATTGTTGTCAGAATATAAGTAATGTTATGATTTTTAACTTATTAATTATTATTAGTGAATTATTGGTTTATTGTTTATCAGTAAGTAATAACATGATTCTTATATTATATAAGATTAAATATTTTGTTGAATTAAGGCTCGTTATTTTGTTTTGTTATTTTTAAATTATTATTTCATCATTTAGCTTGATAAAGGAAAGTCGTATTATCTTCCGAAAATTTGCGTATAAAGCATATTAAACATTTATTTATGTTTTTCAGAGTGATGAGGTTTATTTATGAATTAATATGACTATTAAGAGATTAGGAGGAAATATGGATTAGACTGTTAATGTTTATCTGTTTGAATTACAAAGTTTTAGTAAAATAAAAAACCGTGAAGTAATTTTTTATCTTAACTATTTTATATTTTCTTTTATTTTAATTATTGGTTCTTTAATTAACATTGAAAGGAAATCATTAAAATTTTATTTCTTTAATATTAAATGTATGTGTTTGAAACAAGATACCTGTTCTGTTAGTATAATTAAGAAACACAAGAAAGCATAAGATTCACAAGGATTATGTTCTCTCAAAGTAAATGCTTAAATCCAGTAAACCTTCCATATAGAACTGAAAGTGTTAGATTACAATAATAGTAATATTTTTTTTTTATATATTTGAGGATGGCAATATTAGCAACCCCCTTTTTTTTAATATTAAAAATAATTACATTTAAGTCTTTAATAATAGAATTTTAAATTTTTTTATCTCTATTTAGAGAACATTCTTAAACAAAACATATAAAAAAATAAAAATATCAAATCCATTTCAATGCGTGCTCAATATTTAGATATTGAAATGGATTTGATATTGAAATTTTACAATCATTTTTTAAAATACTGTTAATTTTTTTTCAGGTGTAAACATGCCTTTGTGTTGTTGTGTGCCTGGATGCAGGCTCAATTTAGAAATGTGAAGAGATGATAAAAGTCTTTCAATTTCCAAAAGACACACAACATTGGGATTTTTGCTTTATATATTTAAAAACAAAAGCTGAAAAATCAGAAAATCATGAATTACTTGTAGGTTTGCTGTTAGATGAGATTATTATAAGACCTGGAATTATTTTTTCTGTGAATACTTTGTCTGGCTTCAGTGCAAACAAAACTTTATAGTATATATATAGTTTTATGATATCTTCTATATATTCAGACAATAAAGATGTTGCAGCCCTTATTCCTGTATATTCTTAAGAGCATCAGAAATAATTGGATAAACCAACAAACCGAGAAGGCTTCATATTTTTTTCTCAGATCTGGCAACTACTGAAATTTTTACAGTATCATTTAAAGATTTGAAATTAATTCATGTCAATTAAAAAGCAGCTTAGTAAAACTTGCTCCAAAATTAAATGAAAAAGCTCTTTCTCCAAGTAACCTTAAAAGACAGAATGCAAGTTTATGTTTGAGAATTTTTAATGAAACAAATATTGTTGCAGCATCACTTTTGGACAATCAGAATAGTGAAGGACTTGTTGAATTTTTGAAGATTGTAATAATGTGGTGGAAATCAACATCAAGAACACTAGAAAAGATCATGTGAATTACAAGTTCAAAATAATAATGTGGCTGAAGAATAATCTTATTGACGGTGTTTTCTGTCGGTACCTCAGCTTGGCATCTTGATAATTTTAAAAACTCCTCCAGCAAATGCATCTGTGCTTTTGTTTGCTAGAAAACTGTTCTGTTCGACCAGCAAATAGAAGCACAAATGCGTTTGCTTTTTTTATTTTCTTTTATTTTCAATTATCAAGAAGAAATACTATCAGTAGAATTACTCTTCAGAAGCACTTATTTTTAAATTTTATTATAAATTTTAAAAGTATTTTATTTTGAACAATAGTTTTTTGTGTTTGTTTCCTAGTTGAGGATTAAAAACATTCCACTGAATATTTGATACTTCAATCATTATCAGGCAGATCTTCAGCTAAGTATAAGGTATTCAAATTATTTTTAGCACTTACAATAAAATTGGTTGTTTGGAAAAGCATGGGGTAATATTTATTTTTATTTCATAATGAAAGATAAAGAAGTCAATCTAAGTTAAAAGTATGTTGCTGTTCTGCATAAACAAAGGCTATACTTAGTTAGTATAGCAATGGCTTGAATTTTCAATTAAAGCAGGATGTTTAGATTCAAACTTGATGTAGATCACAAATTTACAATTACTGATTTTTGTCATTGCATTTTAAATTAAAATATTTGTAATTCACATCAGTGTTATGATTAATATTTATATTTTTTAATATATTTCAAAATTTGTCATTTCCAAAAGGAAAACAAGAAAGAGATTTTTTTTTTAATTTAGTGAAAGTCGGATTTCGAAATGCTCATTTCAATCCATCCAACATTGATGTTACATCAATGGCAGTTTAAGTTTTACTGTGATAAAATTAAATATCAATTTTTGTATATGCATTATTTCTGTGTTTTGTAACTAAACTATTAAACTTATGCATATCTACATTGTTAAATTGCTTTATAACTTGTTTTCATTCACATACTGTTTGATAAGCAATTTGTTGATTAATAAAATAGTCATTCTTACTATGTGGTAGTTTTGTCCAACTTTACTGTACATTAAGTTATTTAATACATTCAATATTTATTTCATTAAAAATAATGCTAAGCTATGCAGCAGTATTTTCTGCATCTTATTGCATATCTATAAGAGAATTGATGCATTAAAAGTTAATATTCACATGGACATATTATGCAAACAGTAACTTCAATTTCCTAATATGATTTAAAAAAAATTTAATATCCTCTTTCAAACACAACTAGATTTAAGAATATAAATAGAAAAGGTTG
>JAFIDM010125286.1:70921-94000 GCA_023159025.1 Thereuonema tuberculata | reverse complement strand
CTTGATAATTGTGAGTAGACTTATTATTTATTGAGGGACCTAGTTTGTGAAGAAAACTGAAATGTTCGTAATGGAATGAATTAGGACTTAAATGCTTATTGAGACGATAATGCCCAGTAAGTAGACCAACAACAATACCAAGTTCCTTTTTCCGTAGCATTAAAAGTTCGGAGGAACGTTTATTGTTTGGTCCTTGAATTAGCATCTTGGCTTGTCTTTGTCCCTTAAGCCTGTGCCATAGCTTGAGCTGTAGCGCTCTCATTTTCTTAAGAAAGATCTTTCTAATCATGTTATTGGATAAGCCAATAACAGGTTCCGGTTCTATAAAGGTCATCTCCGAGCCTTTCTTAGCGAAGGAATCGGCTTTCTCATTGCCTTCATGACCACTGTGGCACCCAAAAAAGACGAACTTTATTGAATTGTGCCAGTAAAGACAGAGCTTTGAGGCAATCAAAAACGATCTTAGAAGTAATGCGGCACTGATTCAAAGCATTCAGTGCTGCCTGGCTATATATTCAGATATATATATTCTTATTCCTGATGTTTCTGTCCAAACAGACACCGGTACAAGCGAGAATTGCAAAGATTTCTGCTTGAAAGACAGTTGTGAAATTACCTAGGTTATAAGAAAAACCATACCCGCCAGTTAGGTAATACACACCTGCTCCGGAGCCATTGGCAGACTTGGATCCATCCGTATACCAAACAGCCTCATCTGTGATTACAGGAATTGCTGCAGAATCCCACTCAGCTCTACTTGGAAAGTGTATGCTGAATGGTCTTTCAAAGAAATAATTGGGTAGCATTTTCTCAGTAGTCATTAGCAGGACTGACTCCTGACTTGAATGCTGTGTGTAGAGTTTAGTATGGCTGCTTGCCGAATGGGTGTAACACCACTCCCCAGCAGTCTTAAGCCTTAAAACTCCCAGCGTGGCTTCAGCCTCAATATGTAAATGTAGTGGCAAGAATCCCAGCAGCAATTCCACCGCAGCTGTGGGTGCGGTTCTCATTGCACCTGTGATACTTATGCACGCCATTCTTTGTAACCTATTGAGCTCGCATTGAGCTATTTTAAGTTTCACCCTTGGCCACCATACTACCGCAGCGTATGTGAGAATGGATCTAATGATCACAGTGTAGATCCAGTGCATAACCTTTGGGGTGATACCCCAGGTTTTGCCAATAGCACCCCGACACGACCAAAAGATTTTTTTTGCTTTCGTAATCGAGTGCTCTAAATGTTGTCTCCAAGTAATTCTTTGGTCAAGTATAACACCCAAATACTTGACTTCCGAAGAGATGGTAAGCTTTCTATCAAAGAAGGTAAGAGCTTGCAGCTCGTGCAAGTTCTTTTTCCTTGTGAAAGGTATCAAGGTCATTTTGTCAGGATTGACTGAAAGACCTACTTTTTTGCAACAACTTTTCAACCAGTACCAGAGCATCCTGCATAATTTCTGATACGGTTTTGGGGAATTTACCTCTAACGACTATTGAGATGTCATCCACATAACCAATGCAGCCACACCCAAACCTCCCAAGAGACACCAGCAGTTCATCCACCACAAGGCACCACAGCAAAGAAGAGAGAACCCCTCCCTGCGGGCAGCCTCTGTTAGTAGCGACCGCTAAGGTGTCCCCGAGAAGCGAGGATATGAACACCCGTTCACTTAGAATTGATCTCAACCATCCCCATAAGGTAGGCTTAATTCCATGATTATGAGTGGCTGCATCAATAGCCTCTATAGAGATTCTATCGAAGGCCCCCTCAATATCCATGAAAACAGTTAGAGCAAATTCCTTATGCTCAAGAGCTTTCTCCAACAGTATCATAATACGATAAAGAGCCGTTTCAGTCGATTTACCTTACTGATAGGCAAATTGTTGACTGGCGAGGGGATAAGATATAAGAATCTCATCTCTTATGTATCTATCAACCAACTTCTCTAGAGTTTTGAGCAAAAAAGAGGTAAGGCTGATTGGTCGATACGACTTAGCTTGCATATAGCTTGGTTTGCCAGGTTTAGGAATAAAGATAGCTCTGGTTTGTCTCCACTGCAACGGGAGATACCCTAGTGCTATACTTGTCCTGAAAATCCGGCCTAGAATCGGTGTAACGATAATCCAATCCTTCTTGCAAATGCATTGGGATAATACCGTCCGTACCTGGGGCTTTGTAGGGTTTAAATGTAGAAATAGCCCACCTTATTTTGTATTGATCAACAATACTTCTAGACACTCACCAGTCTGTTCGGTTACATCTGAGTGGACCCAGAGCCGATCGATGCATATCCTCAATATTGATTTCTTTGGATTCTGGAAAATGTACTCCTAGCATCTCTTTTAGTGTTTCTTTTCCAGATTTTGTGTAACTACCATTCTCAAGTCTTATAGAACTTAGTTGGTTATAGTTACCTTTATCTAAGATTTTGACAAGCTTGGCAGTACTGGAGATGTCTGAAACATCTTCACAGAACTTCCTCCAAGATGTCTTTTTAGCCTCTCTAATGGCCTTATTGTAACAGGTGAGGATGTTTTTATACTCCTCCCATTCACCTGTCTTTTTTGCTTTGTTGAAAAGCCTTCTTGTTTTATGTCTTAGGCTGCTAAGTTCGTAATTCCACCAAGGAACATGCCTTGGTAAACTAGCAACCTTGACTGGACAATTCTGGTGATAAGAATTGAGAATAGCTTGTTGCAGCTGGTCAACAGCTAACTCAACATCTAATACCGAGCATATGTTATAATTCATATCTCCAGGTAGTATTTCTAGATCCTCCTTAAAGCCCGTCCAATTCGTCTTTCTGGGGTTCCTAGGAAATACCATTTGTTGTCTTTTACCTGCAACATAGAAGCAAATGTACCTATGATCTGAAAGAGAAAGTTCATTAGATACATGCCAATTATTAACAGAACAAAGTAAATTAACAGAACAGAGTGTAAGAGTGCAACTCTTTAACTACTTTGATAAAAACCCCAAAACACATATAACCTGGTTTAAGGAAGTAAAGAGCGACATGGAAGAAATGGGAATAACAGCGGAAAAATTGGAGAATAGGGGGATGCTCAGATCAACAGTTAAAAATTTTGTTGGTTTTCAAGCAAAGCAGAAAAGGAAAACAGGAGGAATCTGGACAGATGAAAGACGAAAGCAACAGAGTGAAAGGATGAAGGAATACTGGAGGAAGAGATTGAATGAAGGAAGAAAATCATGAGGTTATTTTTCGTGGTCCCTAGTTGGCCAAATTCGGAAGAAGAAGAAGAAGAAGAAGAAGAGTGTAAGGTCAATGACTTCACTGCTATTACTAACAATGAAAGTAGGTTCATTGCCTTTATTTAAAACATGTAAATTTGTACTTACCAAATGTTCTATGAGGATTTCTCCTCTTTGGTTGCAGTCAGTGCTTCCCCAGGCGACATGGTGAGCATTGGCGTCACATCCAATGATGAGTTGTATTCCATTGCTTTCGCAGTGATTTATTAGATTCCTTAGCTCCAAAGGGGGTAAGTTATCATTCTTCTCATAGGGGAAGTATGCTGAGACCACAACTAGTTCGCTAATTTTCCTATCCTCCAATAAGAGTTTAACTATAGTTGTGTCTGTTGAAAGAAATTCTTTAAGGGGTATGGCATTTATGCCTTTCCTAACCAAAATACAGGTTCTCATATTATCACAGGTGGTGTCATATATGTATAACCACCCTGATCTTGGTAATCCTAAAATGTTACCCTTATAAATCCAAGGTTCTTGGATAATGGCTAAATCAATACTATCCTCAGCCAGTCTGTGGCACAAGGCCGCAGAAGCAGACCGGCTGTGATGTTGGTTGATCTGAATACAGTTCATCATGTCTGTGGAGACTTTAGGGAATCAGAGGCTGAGAATGGAACGATTAGGTGTCTTTCTCACTGTGGGTGTCGGAATCCAACACCCGATCAGAGAGTTCCCCACCCTCGTCCATCTCAACCAGTTCCATGTTTTCGGACAGAGCCAATACCATGTCCAATTCCCCTGTCACCACATCTATAGCTGTGACTACCTGATCGTTATTATCTCCTGAAGGCGTGAAACTGCCTGTTGGCTCCTTGGAGGTAGAGGGCACAGGTGCCGAGGTATCAACCTCAGGTTTCACGTGCTCTGGGTCGTGTAGGATGTTAAAGATTCCCTTATCGACCGCAGTATACGCTAAGCATTTAGCCTCAGTGATGGCTGTGGCAGATTCTCTGTCAACCTGGAAAATCCATCTCAGAGCCTGAAAGTCTGCGATACGGTTCAGCACTCTCCAACAATTGGTGATAAGCCTCCAATAATTGATAAGCTGAGTCTGCTGTCCATATGTCTTTCGTCTTGAAAGCTACTTTGACAGGTTTTGGCAGGTCTTGCAGAACCCTGAGCTTTCAGAACCCTGAGCCTTGTGCCATGCAGAACACTGTCATTATCATTAAAGGCTTCTGTCACCCAAAGTGCAGTTGCCTGGTTTTCATATAGGTAAAATAGTACCCCTCCATTCAAGCTGAGACTCTTCATTAGTGGTAGAGGTTCCCCTTCTGGGGTTCCATCCACCCGCCTAAGAAGGTCCCCCAGGATAGTACCTACTTCACTATCGTCCAGTTTCTCGTCTGGGAATTTTTCCTTAATGACGGCCATCTTGACACAAGACGTAACCTCACTATAGGTTTGCTGTTTAGCCACCTACTTTGGTCTCTTTGGTGGGCCCTGTGCGTTCTGGGGTGATGGTGTTGTCACATCTGAACGCTGTCTCTTGGCGGATTCTTTGAGGGGTGTTTGCTTGTCTTTGGCTACAGGGCTTTCTGTTTGCCTCTGTCTTTGCAATTTCCTTCTCATATTTCTTCTGGCTGTTTTAGATAAACCGCTAAGATTTAGCCTGCTTATGTTAGAAGCAGTGTGTTTTAATTCCTTAGCTCCAGAAGATAACTCGGAACTGCCTGTTAACTTTGTGGAGCTAGGTTTTGCTTGTTCGGAGATCCCAGTATTACCGTTTTCTTCGCTAGATTCAGCTACCGTGGTAGCTGCTTTTAATGGTTGGGTACTTCCCGAAGGCGACCCTAACCCTTGATTTTTGTTTTTATTTTTATCTATAAATTTTTATTTACCGGGGGAAATACAAAGTCGCCACTTGGCGATCCCCCTATTCCAAGCAAAAGGCCATATATGATGGGGTACTCGTAAGTCGCCCCAAAGGGATCTTTTGCGGCACATTTTTCGCTACCCTTGTACCATTCAGTCCTCGGTACGATACCTCCCACCTTAACTTGGGTAGAACCATAGCCCCGTTAGCCAGCATGCTTCGGGACCTCCAACCGGGAGTTCCTTACTACATCTGTTTCCACCCTCTACGACGTGTAAGAGGGGTTGGCAATTTTAGAGGGCCAGTTTTTTCTGCATCTTATTTCTTATCTATAAGAGAATTGATGTATTAAAAGCTTAATATTCACATGCACATATTATGCAAACAGTAACTTCAATTTCCTAATATGATTTAAAAAATGTTTAATAACCTCTTTCAAACACAACTAGATTTAAGAATATAAATAGAAAAGGTTGCTTAGAAAAGCAACTAGAACTTGATAATTGTGAGTAGACTTATTATTTATTGAGGGACCTAGTTTGCGAAGAAAACTGAAATGTTCGTAATGGAATAAATTAGGACTTAGGAAAATATGATTTGAGCTATGAACATTAAATCCCCATGTGATATGGAGGAAAATAAATCAAAGACAATTATTAAGAATAGACTATTTCTGCCATTATTTGACGTAGTGAATTAAACCTATTGAGAATAGTATATTAAAGTTAATTTGAAATAGGTAGATTGTCATTATCGTAGTAGATAATAAGACATTGTCGATTTAGTTAGAAATAGCCCTAGTCGACGTAATATTAATATATATTATTTATACAAGTGAATTATCATATTGTGATAAATTAGTGAACAGTGATTATGATATAATGCAAGGTGAAGATTAATCATATATTAAATATAAAGAAGTGAACTATAATAGTGATTATTTGTTATCCTATAGTGTGGAAATGGAAAGAACATTGAAATATAAAAGTGTTAGTGAAGAGAACAGTATTTAATATAAACTATTTGTGAACAGTAATTCCGATATCAAGAAGATATTTGTATATTAATTATACTGTGAATTTTAAAGTGATAGTGTTAAAAGATTACGGACCTGAACTATTCGATATTGCAGATATCGATAATAATTATTATGAATAAGCTCTTTAAAACTTATCACAAGTTATTTAATTACACATCTTCAAATAATTTTCAATAAATATTATTGGAAATTTTTAATTACTGTGTCTTTATTACGTCTGTGCTCTGTTAATTTTAAAAAAAAATAATTACTATCATCCTGGGAATTAAACCCAGTTGGATTACAGCCCCACATAAGGTTATAGGCCCTACTAGTTAGACACTAGTATAAGAAATATTTTTGTATTCAGAGCTTGAATTATTATAACTCATTATAATATAAATCAAGATGGCTGAAGCAATCCAGAAAGATACATTGATATAAAGTTCAATGAAAGAAATTATTCCTCATGGAAAGTTAACATGAAGAACATATTAATGAGAGAAGGTCTATGGCGAGCAGCTACCTTATCAATCGAGGAAATTGATGAATTGGAGGATAAACAAGAAAAACGTAAATTAAAAGAAAAGTCTGAGAAAGCATTTGGGACTATTTTCTCTCTACTTGAAGATAGGTATAAAATCCTGATTAAGGAAGAGATTGACCCTACTAAACTCATCAAAGAGTTAGATAGTCAATACAACAAACTAGACCATTTAAAAATCTCTCGTTTGAAGCGAAGATTATATGAAGAGACTAAATTTCATGACAGTACAAATTTAGAACGTCCATTGATGAACATTAAATTATTGATTAAAGAACTTAATCAAATAGGAGGTACAATTGATGAACAGGAAGTATGCTGGAAGATTTTGTCCGGGCTACCATCAAATTACGATTCCACAGCTCAAGGGTTGAGCTTCACACAAGGGACACCCCAATTCTCATTCGAAATTCTCGTGGATAAAATTTTGAATGAAGTGGATCGAAAGAAAGAAAAACATTCTATAACAGACTTAGCAAATGTAAATGCATATAAAACTAAGCTTCAGAAAAGTAAGACATCTGACAGAGAACGAAGAAAATGCTATGTATGTAATAAAGCAGAACATATAGCTAAAGATTGTAGATTGAGGAATAAAGATAATATTACAACTAGTGATAATAATAAAACTAAGAAATATAATAAGCATAGTTATGTGAAAAACCAGGATAAATCTTTTTCAGGAATAACTATAAAAAATTCTGCTTAATGCATGTTAGCCAATTTAAACACTAAAGCTTGGCTAATGGATAGTGCTACTACTCATCATATCTGTTGCGAAAGAGAAAGCTTTGCGCAGTAGGATAAACTTGAAAATCCTGTTGACTTTAAACTTGAACATCCATTAAACCAATACTAGCCATAGGAATAGACATAGTCACATTAGAATGCAGTTTTAAGTATAAGTACAACTTACTTACCTTAAATAATGTATATCATTTTCCAGAACTGGAAGTAAACTTTACATCAGCTCCTCAACTGGATCAAAAGAACTTTCTGCAACGTATAGAGGGAAATTACTATACAGTTTTCGATAAGAAACGAAAAATAGTTGTAAGAGGAAAACTTCAAAGAAATTTATATCATGCTATTGTACAAGTATATAAAGATAAATGTTAATCTTTAGCAAATACTCCACAAAATAGAGCAATACTTTGGCACAAAAAGCTGGAACATATATCCTATAGAAAACTAAAAACAATCATGGAAGAAAAATTGCTTCGAGGACTAGATGATACTAAAGTTGATGTAGAGACTATTTGTGATTCCTGCAAGATCAGCAAAATGACAGATCAACCACATCGCAGATTAAATCAAATTAGAAGTTCTGATATTATGCAATTAATCCACACAGACGTATGTGGTCCAATAAATATATCTAATCAGTATAAAGCTCAATTTATCTCAACCTTCATTGACGATTATTCAAGGAGAGCTTTTATATATTTGCTCAAATCAAAAGAAAAAGTACCCAAAGTAACTAAATCATTTATTCTATTTATAGAAAAGCAAATGATAAAAAAGTTAAGAAAATAATGTCCGATCAAGGAAGGGAATTTGTTAATGCAGAATTGAGCCAATTTTGGGTGGAAAAGGGAATTAAACAACAGTTATCATCGGCATACACTCCCCAGAATAACGGAATAGCCGAAAGGTTTAATAGAACATTGTTAGAAACTGCCAGAACATTATTATTAGATTCAAAATTACCAATGAATTTTTGGATTTTCGATATAGACAGTGCTTGCTATATTCTAAATAGAACACCGCATGACAGTTTGAACAAACAGATCCCTCTAAAAATATGGAATGGAAATAAGTTCAATCCAAATGTAAAACATCTTAGAAAGTTTGGAAGTGTTAAGTACATACGTATTCCCAAAATAAAAAGATCAAATAAATTCCAAGAATGAGCAAAACAAGGAATTCTCGTGGGTTATGCTCCGAAGGTTCGTGGATATAAAGTATAGCTTCCAGAACAAAGAAAATTAGAAGAGACTGGCAGTGTTTACATTAATGAAAATATAAGAGATGCAACTTTATTGAATGCTAAAGTTATTCATCCCGACAACTATAATAAGTTATTTCAAGTATCTGATTCCACAAAGGCGATGATATTACATCCGAAGAATCTGAAGAAGATTAGCTCAAATCAGATCAGTCAGAAGAAATATCAGAAAGTGAACAAGACACAGATGATGAAAAAGAAATGGTTTTGCGTTCAGGAACTGTTATTAAACCTAAAGCGATAAAAACATTTTTCACACGAATAGATGAACCAAAAAGTTATCAAGAAGCAGTTGAAGGTGAAAATTCAGAAAATTGAAAAGCAGCTATTAATGAAGAATTAGATATCAGAGTTCAACTTAAAACATGGAAGAAAGTAAAAATACCAAATTATGTCACATCTTTATCTACTAAATGGATTTTCCAAGTGAAATATCACAAAGATGGGAATATCAATAAGTATAAGGCACGTTTAGTAGCTAATGGATTTACCCAAAAAAAAATTTATAGATTACAACAAAACATATGCGCCTACCCCAAGTATGACAAGTATACATCTACTATTGGCAATAGCAACTGATAAAGCCTGGTTCATCGAACAGTGCGATGTAACATCTGCATATCTACATGGATCTATCAATGTAGAAATTTACTTACTAACGCCAGAAGGAATCACCTATGATAAAACTAAATATGATGGCGTTTTATTATTCAAGGCCCTTTATGGATTGAAACAAGCTGGCAGACAATGGTTCTTAGAACTTAAGACAAAATTAAAACAATAAAAACAATTTTCTTATAATGTATGAAGACAAAAAAATATTAGATGTTACAATAGCATTAGATGTTACAATAGAAGACGCATTCAAAATAAAGAAATCAGGTCCTGTGAATGAATTCTTAGGAATGGTGATAAAGTATGATCGAGAAAACAGAAAAATGGATATAAATCAAAAAGGCTTCATAGAAGATTTATTATGTACAGCAAAGATGATAGAATGCAAGGGAGCTTCAACTCCAATGGAAGTAAGTTCATGCAGATTATAAGATGAAAGTAAAATACTTAATACTCAAGAACATATATATTATAGAAACATTGTAGGAAGTTTGAACTACCTGAGTAGTACTTCAAGACCTGATATAGCCTATTCTGTAAATAAACTATCTCGTAAGAATTCAAATCCCACAGAAGGTGATAAGCAAAATATGAAACGTGTTTTGAGATACCTCAAAGATACTATGAATTATAAAATAAGTTATTCACAAACAGGTGATCAATTAAATACATATTGCGATGCCATATGGGGCGATGATGTTATTAATAGAAAATCAACATCAGGGTGTGTAATAATGTGCAGCAATGGACCAATACATTGGATCACGAGGAAACAAGTTGTTGCTTCCTCATCCCAAGAAGCAGAATATATATCTCTTGCTTTAAGTGTAAATGAATTTAAATCATTAAGAAATATATTAACAGAAATAAAAGAAAGAGAATATGTGATAGAACCAAATATTATATTATGTGACAACCAAGCAGCTATTAAGCTAGGTTTAGAAAATTTGAATAGAAGCAGAACACGTTGCATTGACTTAAAGTATCACATTATAAAGGATTCAGTAGAAAAGAAGGAAATAATTATTAAATATATTCCGTCTAATGAGAATATAGCTGATGGACTGATTAAATCCCTGTCAAGTCAAAATAGGAGAAAATTCATATCATTATTAAATATGAGTGTTTAAATAATAATTAATATAAATTATATTCAAGCAAGGAAGGCATTGTGGATTATTTATATTATTATTATTTATTAATAATTTATTAGTAATTAAGAAGGCTTGAAAATTAATTTATATATTTAAATTTAAAATGAGGCAAAATTCTAATTTGCATAATCATGACGTCATTAAAAGAAACTTATTTAAGTAGTGGCGCTGCCTCGTTTTAAAAAGAACGAGATCTGACGTGGTTGAAAAATACATGGTGGACGACATGGACAGTGATCCGATTCGGGTGACATGAATGCAGAGTCACGACGAAAGGGGACGACTAGCATGCCTTTATTAATTTCAGTGAGAAAATATATATATGTCTAATGGTTAAATTAATAAACTCCAGGGCTAGCAGACGATATCAATGGAAGGATTCGGGCATTGCAATATGGGTAAGAGAATTAACCCTTGTGACGTTCAATTGGAAACTCGACCAAGAGAGCGGACGATTTGCAACATGGAACAGTAAGAAAAGCAACTAGAACTTCGTAATTGTGAGTAGACTTTTATTATTTATTGAGGGACCTAGTTTGCAAAGAAAACTGAAATGTTCGTAATGGAATGAATTAGGACTTAGGAAAACATGATTGGAGCTACGAATGCTAAATCCCAAAGTGATATAGAGGAAAATAAATCAAAGACAATTATTAAGAATAGACTATTAATGCCATTATTTGACGTAGTGAATTAAAGCTATTGAGAATAGTATATTAAAGTTATTTTGAAATAGGTAGATTGTCATTATCGGAGTAGATAATAAGACATTGTCGACGTAGTTAGAAATAGCCCTAATCGACGTAATATTAATATATATTATTCATACAAGTAAATTATCATATTGTGATAAATTAGTGAACAGTGATTATGATATAATGCAAGGTGAAGATTAATCATATATTAAATATAAAGAAGTGAACTATAATAGTGATTATTTGTTATTCTATAGTGTGGAAATGGAAAGCTGATAAAGAACATTGAAATATAAAAGTGTTAGTGAAGAGAAAAGTATTTAATATAAACTATTTGTGAACAGTAATTCCGATATCAAGAAGATATTTGTATATTAATTATACTGTGAACTTTAAAGTGATAGTGTTAAAAGATTACGGACCTGAACTATTCGATATTGAAGATATCGATAATAATTATTATGAATAAGCTCTTTACAACTTATTACAAGTTATTTAATTACACATCTTCAAATAATTTTCAATAAATATTATTGGAAATTTTTATTACTGCGTCTTTATTACGTCTGCGCTCTGTTAATTTAAAAAAAATAATAATTACTATCATCCTGGGAATTAATCCCAGTTGGATTACAGCCCCACAACAAATAACAAGTATCAACATTGAGAGTGGATTTTGAGGATTACTACGAACTAATTTATTTTTATAGACAAGATTTTATCACATATTATTATAGTTCATTTATATTGTTTTCAAAAAAGATTTTACAATACTGATTCTAAAGAGCATTATATTTGTAAATAGCTATGAAACTTAAAGAATGGCCTTTTTGTTATTTCTAAATATTGCAGAATAACTTTTTGGAAAACATATCATTTGCTTCAATAGTTTTACAATTTCTTTTAAAAGGAGAGCAAATACGAAAATTTTGGTGTAGTGGACTTTAACAAGCAGATTTTAATTGTCTGTGAGTTTAATTGCTGTGTATTTGTTTCATTTGACTTGAATTTTGTGGTATAAGATAAAGAATCTAGGAAATTTCCTTTTGCTGATGTACTTAGCTATTTACAAACATCAATGTTGTTTTGGATCACTTTTTTTATGAGTGAGTTGGCCCAAAATTGGCACGACCTCGTTAGTCCAACGTTGGCAACTCTGCCAATTCCCACATTGGGCCAACGATTTCCTGTCAACGTTGGCGCAACGTAGGCGCGACGGCGTTAGCCCAATGTTGGCACGAGCGCGTTGGCCCAACATTGGCACGAGCGCAATGGCCCACCGTTGGCACAACTGCGTTGGCCCAACGTTGAGGAAAGTGTATGTGGGCCCTACGTTGGCCCAACGTTGTCCGAACGTTGGGTTATAAGTTTTGTATTATGTGGGATATATATTTTATATAACAAAACATATAATACAAAATGGCAATTAAACATTACGTATAAATACATCGAAACAATATATCAGTTCTTCTCACATAGCCTCTTGTTTGTCGACCTAACTGACGGATTTTCACATAATTTAAGAATGTCACTTGACACTCTATGGCTTATAGCTTAAATTGATTAATCCCGCTCATTTCACCTCAAGTCTGTCGACAAATTCACTGCTTTGGCGACTCTCCGAACACTAAAATACCCTCGTTACTTTCAGTTGCACAAACAACAACCCAAAACTTCTATGTTCTTTTGTTCTTTTGTAGTTCACCTACAATGAACATCCACAGGGTTCTTTTCTTTCCCCCTAATTGTATTTTGCTGCTTTGACTTTTCACTCAGTGTAATTTTCTATAACCCAAATTCTGACCTTTTCACTGAGGAAAGAATGGCTCTTGCTTCTGGGTGGTGTTTTCATCTGACAGTGCAAGTCTATCGCTTATTTTTCACGCTCCACAACCCGTCTTTCCCGTGCATCGGGATATCCTCCTTTACTTAATCTAGCGGACTCTCCACTACACTTTGATACGGAAAAATTGTTTTTTTTTCCTTTATTTCGCTTGTCTAAAGAAAACATAATATGAACCCCGGTTCGAAAGGCACTGGTAAGTCACGGACGGTTCTCTCGGAACCAGCAATGTCAGTTCGCTCGAATTTAAGTGCTCAAGGTAAATTTTCATCGGCTGTCCTTAGGTGACACCTATGTGCTTTCCTGCTTCTTTTGAGTTTTCGGATCTTCACCCATCGGGTGGTCTTTTAAATAAAAGTAAATTCCTTACTTACATAACCTCTGCTTGACCGTTCCCCTCTAGGCAGTGCCTTATCGCTATCGCAAACGTTCGTTAACGGCTCCTGAATATCCTCCGGCATGGCACATCACCGTGGAGAAAATTTGGCCCGTCATGGCGTTGATCCGTCCCTGTCCGTCTTCCCCGGTGCACACGTGGACAAAACAAAACTACGTCAGCATTTTTGAACAGCCCAGCAACTTCACTTCTGAGCTCGATCTTTCAACCTCACGTTGGACTCTTTTCGCGCCCAAAAACAAATTCACTTCCATCCTACCAACAGGAAAACCCTGATTCGGCCACATGACCAGGTCATTGTTTAGTGCAATCGATGTCGACGTAACAGGGAAATCAGAGATGTCATTGTTGCCCGGAAGGAGAGATTGTTCGCGGCTGTTCGACGGAAATTATTGTTGCATCGACTTCTCACCATACAGTTCGCCTCCAGAACGACTGCTACATGTCCAACAATATGCTTCTTTGTTGACAATCCCTATAGCCAATATCTGCACGGAACTACACCACCGCATTGTTCTTGACGTCACACGTAACGTCTTTCAAATCTGTGCTGTGCTTCATTGGTTGTCTGCATGATATACGTTGCCAGCTGTCTCGTATTCGCCCATGACAGTCGCATCCAACTTGCACTCGCCAAACAAGTTGGACCATCTTGTTGTCTCGTGTTCGCCCTACTTGATACAATCTACAAGATCATCAGCAAGTTTATATTAATTTCAAGATAAAAGAGGGAATGAAAAATTGAAAAGTTAATTTTTCATTGTTATTTAATCATGGCTGATATGATGAATTCATGTACTGAATACTTAAAATACTCCTTTAAAAGTTTTACTTTTAATGCAGTAAACAATTGGAATAAGTAAAAACATTTACACAAATTCACTATTCATAATTATATTAGCTCTATATATAGTAAAGATTTTCTAGTATTATTTAGCATGGGTCCCGTTTTATGCATTGAACTGCGGACTGAAGGAGCCCAATTCCCGGCGGTGGTCAGGGATGTTTCCGTGGTAATTTCTTCTCCAGACGGACCCTCAGATTCACTCAGCCCTTTCTCAAAGGGGTATCGGGTTTCTTACTGGTGGGGGGCGGGTTAATAGAGGGCGAGCGTCGGGCTGATCATCCAACCTCCACTAGTCACATTGATCGAGAATTGCTGGATGTCTAGATCTCTGGCGCACCCCTGACACAATGGGTTTTCTCCTAAAGTGCATACAAAATAAATTAAAAAATAAAAAAAGAAAGAGCCTTTGCCCTGCTACCATAAATAAACGAAATACTCAAATACTATATCGGAAGCGCAGTGGTGCCTCAAAGGATAAAACAAACAATGATCGCCAACGAGCGTGAAACAGCTGTTCCAGGATGTCACTTGTAAATAATTTGGTCTCATCCATTGTTATTACTCAAATACTTGTTTTCCTTTTCAGATAAGGCGAGAAGTATCTCCTTAGATCAAACAAACTTTTATTAACCACACCAAAACTTACCAATATAAATACTTAACACACGGGAATAGATCGTAGTTCCAATCGACGATCGCTGAGCCCGAGAGTAAATCGCCAATGGAAAACAAACCCCGATGAACCTAAAACCCGAAAATCTGATTTATCTCCTTCACCCAAACTGATACTTAGTTTTATTATTTGTTTAAAACCAACTTTAACACTTGTAATAACTTCGTTTCCACCAAATTATATAAAAACACTTAATATGAATAAACAGATTATTATAAAAGGTTATACTAGAGTGATAATATTTATTTTATTTAGCAAAAGATTAATTTTAAAGCAAAACAGACCAAATTCTCTATTTTAATAAAAACAGAACATTTATTCAAACATTTCTTGTCGCATACACTTGAATTAAAACAGACAAATACCCCTTCAAGATAACATACTACTCTTAAATAATATCACTTGCGAAGAAAACCTTTCACTAACCTATCCCAGACGGATTATATATTAACCACCATATCTAAACATCCCATGAGTCAGCTGACAACCTTAACTTCCTTCCATCCCTCGTTTTGGATATTTCCTCCCTTATTATTAACAGCAAACTACAATCACAAATAAAACACCCATAAGATCTTAGTCAATATATCCAAAACGACACCTGAAAATTAACACCAATATGGTATTCAGAATATAATCAAAATAAACACACACTAATAATTAATCAAATGTAAACTGTGATTAAAAATGATCTTCTTTTTCTTCCTTTTCTAACAATATAAACAAATATGTTTACTGACAACAGTTTGTTTGTTGAGAGAAAAGTTTCACAATTTTACTGTCACTTAATTTTTCTTTTGTAACACACACACACACACACAAATCAATATATGTATATATTTTAGAATATCAACACTGCTCGGCTGTTTGAGTAAAACCCCGAATGATTCTGTGAGAACTTTGCCTTTAGTATTCACTGACGATTTAACACAATGTTCACTGAATACGTCTTCAAAATCACTTTAAATGAACCAAGACGTTCTCCTTGTCCCTGCAATTCGAATAGACGGTTCCGTAATCTTAATTTAATGTAACTGCAGTTTAACCCGTTTTCGTCAAATAATGGCCCCTTCATCTTGTTTTGTTACCAAGACTTATTGTTCTGAATTTTAATTGATATGGCAATCAAAACGGATCAATGTAATTCTGCCTTTTAGTTAGAATTACTGTTGTAATTCTGCCTTTTAGTTAAAATTACTGTTCTTCCTTCCCTTTCTTTCTTTCAATGCCGCCAGAACCATTTTCGTTTAGGAATTCCACCTGTTAACGGTAGTTCTAGAAATCTCTTCGCGGATCTGTTCAAAACTTTAAATTGAAACGAAGCTTTGTACAGTCGGACTCGGTAGTATCTACTGGCTAGACACAGCATTAAAATAAATATTTACAGTTTTCACATCTACCTTTTCCCGAGCGTCGACCTTCAACCTCCTCGGCTCATGGATTTTCCCGCCATCTTCCACTAGACCAACGGACACGTTTTTCATCCACGTAGAAGCACAGGCGTTGAATTCTCGTTGAAAATTCCACACACAACAATTATGTAGATGAATACATAATCCCGAAGTACTTCACCAGCGTTTTAGTCATCGTGTTATTTCCATATCAGATAACACGACTCCATAATTTGAGGTTTTGCTATTCCTATAGTACAGGGTGCATCACCTCCTTCTACAACGACTGACCAACGGCTCTCTGTGCTAGATGACAACCTTGTTCTGTCCTCTCCGCACTGTTTCCCCGCCAAAAATCGACTAATATCACAAACAACCAATAAGATAACATTAAACTAGTCATGTGATCTCCTTTTTCCCGCCGTTTTGCACCCGAGACCACTTCCTGGATTTCCTGAGAAATCGCAACTTTCTAACCAAAAGATCACGTGTCTTCAACATGAAAAGCATTACATTCCCACGGTATCTCTTCCTGTTAGAAGTTCCCAGGCACAATAATATACAAACCCAAAACATAAAATTTACACACAAAAATATTTTTTAATACAGAATAATAATAAAAGAAACACTTAATTTCTTCAATATTTATATTTAAACAAAATAATGACAATTAATCGAAGAATCATCATGTAGGCCTACAATTTAAGTATTCACATAATCAAAATATCAATTAAATGATTACATCATTCCTTCAATATTATTAATTAAATATCCAAGAAACTCCCTTCATGAATTTTACTTAAGGACAGAAAAAAATACTCTCTAAAGATATCCAAAAAAATTCAAAGAGAAAATAAACTTTCGTCTGTTTTCAGGGGAACAAATCACTCCGTTACACCCAAGGACCCGCATGGCCTATTTCGTTACAGTTTAACTTAAGTATTATTTAGCAGAATATGCTACAAACAACTAAATTAGTTGATAACACCTACACATTTACACATACACACAAGCACTACAGTCGCACACACTACACATACAAGCTATTTAATTTATGTAGCTTACATTCATAACAATATATATAATTGTCTATCACAGAAAATTGTAAATTCATGATTTGCAATTATGACGTTTGAATACTAATTAATCCAAATATTTAACCCTTGATTAAGAATTTCATTCTTGTGTATTTTTCAGATTATTTTTAATCTTCCCATATTTCTTTTGTAGATCCCTCCTTCTACAGCCTCTACCATTAAATATTTCCAACATCACAAATTTAAATGTAAAAAAACTACATTTAATACTAAAAAGCAAATTTTCAAAAAGATTACGTCTTTTCTTTTTCAAGCCTAAAAATGAAAAGAGTTGAAGAACAATTAAATTCCTCGAGAAAATATTAACAATATCATTTACTTACAATTTGACAAGATATAGCTTAACAATTTAGTTCTTTGATTGTAACCTTATTATTACATTTTGTGGACATTTTATCTACAAAACTTTTAGCCAATACTATGAAATATTTCTCTATTTCAATACCATCATTCCTATTCATATTTTTTCTTTTTGTGTTCGGGATAAACATACTTTCTATTATCTTTCTTTGGAGTTTTTTACTATTAATTCCGCTTTTGGAATAATAACAATGGGTGAGACACATGAATTTTCTCGCCATTTGTCCTTTCGGCGAGTTTTTATTGTTTTTTTGGCTTTTGCGGGTGCCACATTTCTTCCGTCCGCTTTTGGAAGTTTGAAGTTTCTTACAATTTTGTTGATGAATTTGGCTAAATTATGTACAGGAGAACCATAGGCGTTTATTATTGGTCTTACTAGATTATCAGGTTTATGGGTCTTTGCTCTTCCCTCCAATGTGTGTGTTCTGCAAGAATCTTTCATAATTTCTTCTTTTTGTTTTGGATTTATTGATCCTGTTTCTTTCATATTTGCTATCAATGTTTTTACTTTGTGATACAATGTATATGTAGGGTCCTTTTTTAATTCCTTATAATTAACTAGAAATGAGAATAAGATAATTATGAAACATTATACAAAAAAATACAAAAGTGAACACATACTAAATTATGAATCAGGACATGGTAAAAACATAAAAAGAAACATAATTGAAAACTATATGCAAAGGATTGACGTCGACACGAGTAGTGAAGATGAATTCAATAGAGAAATTATAAATATGAAAAGGATCCTTAGTAAAAACGGTTATCAGGAGAAATTCATAAATAAAACTATAAAGAAATACCACACATTGAAAATTAAAGAGTTAACAACAAATAACAACAGAAGATATTTCATACCATACTTAAACAAAAATAGTCTGACTTTAAAAAATTTGCAAAAGTTTTGGCTTCAATATTGGATTTGAATCTAACAACAAACTGAAAAACATTTTATGTTGCAAAGTGAATAGTAGTGTTAAGAAACATGAAATGGGTATAATTTACAAAATAGAATGCAAGAATTGCGATTTATTCTATTTGGGCGAGAGTAAAAGAACAGTGAAGGAACGAATGACGGAACATGGTTCCAACATTAGGAACAAGTACATTGAAAAATCAGAAGTGGCAGAACATTGTGTGAACAGAAATCATTGCATTAACAACGAGATGCAAATTTTATATAGTGAAAGAGACACCAAGCTAAGAAAGATAATAGAAAGTATGTTTATCCCGAACACAAAAAGAAACAATATGAATAGGAATGATGGTATTGAAATAGAGAAATATTTCATAGGATTGGCTAAAAGTTTTGTAGATAAAATGTCCACAAAATATAATAATAAGGTTACAATCAAAGAACTAAATTGTTAAGCTATATCATGTCAAAGATTGTAAGTAAATGATATTGTTAATATTTTCTCGAGGAATTTAATTGTTCTTCAACTCATTGTCATTTTTAGGCTTGAAAAAGAAAAGACGTAATCTTTTTGAAAATTTGCTTTTTAGTATTAAATGTAGTTTTTTTTGTCATTTAAATTTGTGATGTTGGAAATATTTTTAATCCTAACATAATTATAATCTTAACTGCTGTTTCTTAAAAAGTTTACTTACCATGGAAAAGTTGCATGTAGTGATAAACAAAATAAACGATGGAATAATGGCTATTTCACATGTTCCGAAATACACAGCAAACTGTACAAAATTATGTCATTTTATGGAGGCAAGGGAACTTTCATTTGCAGATCACTGATAAAGTGACAAAATATGGCTACTGGTGAAATTTGTACAGCTACGACCTATCTGGAACAATAATACTAACAAGGCACACTCACGACCCAGCCCTCGTCTTATTGGAAGAGAGTGAGTGGGAAAGGGGAAGGAGACAGCACTAAATCCGGCCTGGAGTTTTAGTCACTCCAGAATTGCGTCATGGTGCCAAAAAAAAACGGAAAAGGCGATATGTGAGAAGAGAGCAACAGACAGGAAGAAAAGCGGCAGTGGTACCGCGGTAGAGCGCTCGCTCACGGACCTCGCGACCGGTTTCTTGACTTGCTGAGGACACTTTTTTTGGCATTTTTTACTTTGCTTTTTCCATTTGTTATCTTTCTTGGTCCTGTTTTTACTTTATATTTTGCGTTTTTACATTACAATTTACATTAAACATTACGGTTGTGAAGTATAGTATTAAAAGCTAAAAAATAATTTAAACTTTTTACAGTTGTAATGAACTTCAATGAAATAATACCTTAGAACAGCAAACCAAAGGATGAAATATGTGTGACATACAAACAATTATAATAATAGAACTTAAGAAGAATGATGATACAAATGAATGGTGCCATTAATAATCTAGTTTATTTTTGAATACTATAATTCCAAAATAAAAGTATAATGCCAACAGTAAAGTCAAAACGCAAAATATAAAGAAAAATAAAAGGAAAAAAATGTGTTCTCAGCATGCTTCTAATCCGGGTCGCCAGCTCCATGAGCGAGCGCTCTACCGCGCCACCACTGCCACTTCTCTTTCTATCAGTTACTGTCTTCTCCTATATCGCCTTTTTCGTTTTTATTTTTGTCCCCCTGTGCTGGTCATTGGGAACTCTGGAGGGAGTGACACCCCAGGCCAAATTTAGCGTTGCCTCCTCCCCCTTTCTCACTCACTCTCTTCCAATAAGAGGAGGGCGGGGTCATGAGTGTGCCTTTTAAGTTAAAAATATTTAAAAGTAATATAAAATCAATACTATGCGGGTTAGAAACCTGGAAAATGACTAACAATCTTGTTCCAACAACTTGAGATATTTGTTAATAAATATCCTCTAACCATTTTGAACATCCAAAATTATCTCAAATGAAAGATTAGAAGAACATACCAGACAGAAACCTATATAGTAAAAAATAAAAAACACACATGAAACTGGATAAGAAATACCCTTAGAAAATCTCTACATCATATTACCACTCAAGCCCTGGAATGAAATCCCAAGGTAGTTGGAAAAATATGACATCCAAAACTGACATGGCATTTAACTGTTGAAACAAAAGCCAAAATGAAAGAAAACAATCGCAAGAAGTCAGGATGCTGGCTAAAAATACGACTCGATGGTGATCCGTTGCTAGGACCCTATGCTCCACCTTTGCTTAATAGAGGAAATAATTCCTAATTCCACTGTCGAAATAATGATTTTTTTGCTTTTGTTTTCGCATTAATTCCGAACTTTTCTTACATCATAATTCAAGAAATTCTTTTTTGAAAGTGCTCTGAAGGCGTAAAGATGGTGAAAGATTATGGAAATTCAACAAGCTTCATGCACTCCAGCATGAAACTATCACCGTGACAGTTTTTCAAATCATTTTTGTTCGCCTCTCGCTGGTTGTCAAAATGCTGCGAAAACTTGCTTTAAATTAGAATGTGGTCATAAATTTCTGGTGATTAATCAATAATAACCTACTGTTAGTAATGTGGTATCAAACGTAATATCAATTGATAGCTACAATTAACCTGTGAAAGCTCCGCATTCATTAACCACATTGTGATAGTGATAAAAAGAATTAGTTGGTATGCAGTTAAAAACTGAAGCGTGATAGATAATAAACGAATAATGAAAATTTGCAAAGTAATATGATTTATCGTATATTGATTCATCAGTTTTTTTCTGCGTCTTGGTGTCAAGGTAAAGAGTACTAATGATTACTGAATAGTGTGACGTGAATTTTCTATGATCAGTTATGTTTTCTGATCCCACATTAATCGTCAAGCCAACGGAGTAGGGATAAAAGATGATTCCAGATTTCTCACTGCAGATAAAGTTTGACAATTTACAGGATTGGATGGATTTAGACATATACAAGAAATAAATACTCAATTCAGTTAAACAATTGAAGATTGGACAGGAATATCAAGAAGATACTAACGTAAGAACTTGTGTTTATCATATTCACTAAAGACAGTAAAGAAGTGTTCGAATTGCTGATTATGAGTTTAATTGTTCATATAGTATTTGGATATATACAGTATTTACATTTACAAGTTTATTTTAAGTTCCATCCGTTTTGCAAAATTTAATTCTACATTTCAAGCTGTCTCTCATTAGTGACGGTATTAAATCACAGATGAAGTCTACAGGTTTTGGGCCTAGTATGCCTCCACTGCGCAAAAGACTTAAAACATTAAATTGGATTGTTTCTTGGAGGATTAATAGGAAACTTAGATAGGCCCAAGTATTCGAAAGTTAGTTCGATTTCGATTTATTGAATGGAAATGGCAAACATGATATTGTCAACAAAAGACACGTTGACTTTGAAATTCAGTGAAAGAAATTATAAGTTAATAGAAATTACATCTTCGCAGTCAGCTTGGAAGAGAAGTCCTGTGGAAGATAGCGACACAGACATAGCTGAAATCGAATCGTTGCAACAGTTATCTGAAAGATGCAAATCATTAGAGAAGTTGATCGAGCAATGGGAACGATATTATTATTACTAGATACCGAGTCTTGATTATTCTAATCCAAAGAAATTGTTGGAGGAATTGGAAAAAAAGTACAAATCAAAGGACTATCTTAAGTGTTGGAAATTTTATTTTAGTTGTAAAAATAAAGGCTTCAAACGTATTTTAAATAAAATAAATAAGTATTTATTGAAATTGAATGAGGACGTCGCGAGCCATGAAATTGGAAGTTAGCTGCGGCGCTATCGGAAGCAACAATTAGATTCTTAGATTTGTTTAATGAAAGCCGTATGTAAGCAGCAATACTAGCGTTTGTCTATGCAAATGGAGATAATAGCGGGAGATCCTATCTCTGATTATACAGATGAATGATATATCTGTGGTAACATTTAAAGTAATGTTTTTAAAGTAAAAGGCTGTGTGCTTTAAGTCGTTAATTTAGTTTGCATTACTTGAGTTGATTTAAATATAATTTAAACTAGAGGAATTGTGATAGGCCTAACGAAATGGAATGGTCGTTACCGATTCAACATGGCAGGCAATCGTGGTCAGGACGAACCGGAGATTGGATGTGAAGGGAAAACTGTTGCATCCACGCAGTGAACATTTACTATTGAGCCAGTAAATGTACCAACGTACTCAATTATTGTAAGTAGAGATTTATATTCAACATCCATTGCAGTACCATAGCCAGATGTCACAATATATGAAGATTGGAACAGAAAACATGGCGGACACTTAAGAATTCAAATCGGGAGAATTTGAAAAACATTATTAATTACAAGCAGACATGTTAACAGGGGAAATGATATTAGTTACGGAGGAACTGTTAGTCATTATTCATGCTATTTTCGAATTAGTGAATTAATAGAGTAAACTCGGGAAGTTTGTAATTGAACTATG
>JAFIDM010125286.1:0-70911 GCA_023159025.1 Thereuonema tuberculata | reverse complement strand
AATAATATTCAAGTTCCAAGAAATAAATAGAACATTGATTTAGATGCAACAAGAACTAAAGGTGATTAGTAATAGGTTTACAAATGGTGAACAATAAGGAAATTATTTATAGGATTTATAATGCTACAAAACGAATAAGTGATATAATGCAAAAAATAGTACTAGAGTAACTTAAATTCATGCAAATGAAAGGGAACTAATATCATACTAGATGAGAAGTACATTATAAGTTAAAATCATACTAGGTAGAAAGTATTATCTTAACCTACAGGGTGAGAAATCCATTATAATTATTTCAGGGATAAATCTTATGAAGATGAACTGGACTTAAATGAAGATATATTTAAGGTTTAATAATATGAAGATTACCAGTGTGAACAGTATTGTGAATTTAGTTGATATTATTACAGAACGTTTCAGCCTGAATGAACTATGAACTTTGAAGTTACTGAAGTGTAATAAGTTGTAAAGAAATTAACATATATATAAATGGTTTTGTTTTTCTACTCATGCTTAACTTTTATTCATTACTCTTTACACAGCGCATTATTTTGGGTCTCTGTTAAAACCAGTAAATGCAAATGCAATTAGCAACCGCATCATAATTATGCTATTAGATGGACTACTAGTTAAATTAAATTAGTTAGACTATCCCAATTATAGCAATTTTTAGGTTCCATAGTAAAATTGAGTGGTATTTAAAAATGGCTGAAGGTGATAATAGAAGTACATTGTTCAATGGTAAAAACTATATCACATGGAAAATTGATATGAAAAACTTATTAATGAAAGATGGCTTGTGGAAAGCAGCAAATCTTTCCAAAGTCGAAATAGAGAAGATTGAAGATAAAATAGAAAAGAGAAAGTTAAAAGGTAAGTCTGAAAGAGCTTATGGGACAATTGTCAGTTTGTTGCAAGACAAATATAAATTGTTGATTAAGGAGGATAATGATCCTTACGAAATAGTGCATGAATTAGGAGCAAAATATAACAAAGTAGATAACTTAAGAATTACTAGGTTGAAGAGACAAATATATGAAATGCCAAATTTCAAGAACTATCAGAACCTAGAAGACATCATTATGAACATCAAATTATTAGTTAGAAAACTAGAGCAACTTGGTGGGTCAAGAGCAGATAATGAACTTTGTTGAGTGTTATTATCAGGTTTACCGCCGAAGTATGACGCAACCGCTCAAGGCTTAATGCTGACGGTGGACACTCCGCAATTTAAGTTTGATATCATAGTTGATAAGATCATATATGAGGTAGACAGAAAAGCTAGAGATAAAAGAAACTTAACTGAACAAGAAGTAAGCAGTTATAAATCTTATACCAATAAAGGTCAAGAAAGAAGAAAATGTTTTATCTGCAAGGAAGCAGGTCAGATTGCTAAGAACTGTAAGTTCAAGAATAAGTCTAGTTCTAAGAAGAGTAATGCAGTGTATTGGGAAAGAGGAAATTCTCGCAAGGCAAATCCTTATTCGGCTGTTGTAACTATAGCACCAGAACCAAAGTGTATGCTAGCTAACATGAAGGATAATGGGTGGTTGCTGGATAGTGGTACTACAAATCATATTTGTTGCAAAATAAATAATTTTGAGGAATAGACCAAACTGCCAGAAACTATAAGCATTCATGGAGCATCTATGAGCCCCATTCAAGCTGTTGGCAAAGGAACAGTGAGATTATCGTGCTTTATTATTCGACACAGAATAGTGCCCTTATTACTAACGAACACTTATCATGTTCCTGATCTAGGAGTGAATTTGATCTCGTCAACGCAGCTTGCAATAAAGGGTTTTACACAGATGATAAAAGGGAACCTGTATATGGTAACAGATAAAAATAGAAAGAAAGTTATTAAAGGTTATCTGAGTAACAGGTTGTTTCATGCGAAAGTAAGAGTAGTACATCCAGAACATAAAAGTTATGTGAAATCTGATGATAATCGTGATACTTTATGGCATGGAAGACTGGGTCATGTTTCCTACCAAAAGTTGAACAATATAGTTAAAGAGAAACCCTTACGTGGGATAGACATTAATGCAGTAAATGTGAAGACTGTGTGTGAATCCTGCAAGATAGGGAAGATGACAGAATCACATCACAAAAGATTAAATTATATCAGAACCAGAGAAACTACGGAAATGATAGACACTGATGTGTGTGGTCCTATAGACATTAATAATCCTTATGGTTCGCAGTATATACTGACGTTTATCGATGATTTCTCTAGAAGAAGTTTTATTTACCTACTGAAATCCAAGTCTGAAGTTCCAGAGAAATCTAAGAGTTTTATTGAATTCGTCGAAAATCAGATGAGGAAGAAAATAAAATGTTTAATGTCCGACCAAGGACGGGAATACATTAATGATGAACTTCAAGCGTATCTGAGAGGGAAAGGTATCCAACATTGCTTATCTAGTCCGTACAGTCCACAAAACAACGGCATAGCAGAACGGTATAACCGTACTTTATTGGATACTGCGCGTACGTTGCTGATCACATCAAAACTTCCCCTGAGCTTTTGGATTTTTGCTATTGAATGTGCAAATTATCTTATTAATCGCACACCATATAAAACTCTTCGAGTCAAGATTCCATTGAAAGTGTGGAATAACAATAAATACAATCCTAATGTTAAATATCTGAGGAAATTTGAAAGTGTTAATTATATGAAGATCCCGAAGATACAACGCAGATCCAAGTTTGAAGACAGAGCTGTTAAAGGAATATTTGTAGGATACTCGCCAAAAGTACGAGGAAATGTAGATTTGAAGAAACAAGAAACGTCTACATAAATGAAAAGCTATTAGGAGTGGAAATCATCAAGTCAAAGGTAGTAACGTCAGTGGAATACAAAGAAGCATTTTCATTAGAGAAGACAAAGGATATTGAATCAAGCGATTCAGAAGATAAAAAAATGTACAAGAAGAATTACCTAAATCCGAAGATGAATCTGGTGGAGAAATACAAAGTGAAGATGAAGATATGAAGTTGAGATCAGAAAAGACAATGAAGCCTAGATCAACAAACGTCTCAACATTCCATGTAGAAATTAATGAGCCCAAGAACTATCAAGAAGCTATCAGCAGTAACCATAGTGATAGATGGAAGGAAGCCATTAATGCTGAGCTAAGAAGCATAAATGAACATGATACATGGAAGTATGTTAAGGTATCTAAATACGCACAACCTCTATCGACGAAATGGATTTTTCATATTAAACGTCACCAAAATGGTGAGGTAGATAGATACAAAGCAAGGCTAGTTGTAAATGGCTATACTCAAAGGAGATACCTAGATTATAACCAAACGTATGCTTCGACACCAAGCATGACCAATATTAGATTGATTTTAGCAGTCGCTACAGATCAGAGCTGGCACATCCAACAATGTGACATTAATGCAGCCTATTTGTATGGGAAATTAGAAGAAGAAATTTATCTTACCTTGCCAGAGGGAGT
Organism: Thereuonema tuberculata; assembly: GCA_023159025.1. Taxonomy (NCBI): domain Eukaryota; kingdom Metazoa; phylum Arthropoda; class Chilopoda; order Scutigeromorpha; family Scutigeridae; genus Thereuonema; species Thereuonema tuberculata. The sequence continues at coordinate 67,441 of JAFIDM010125286.1, read as the reverse complement.
TACCTGCAACAGAGAGAAGTATGACGGAGTAATGCTTCAAAAATCGTTATATGGTCTCAAGCAAGCGGGGAGGCAATGGTACAATGAAATAAGAGATAAATTATATCAGATAGGGTTTAAAGCAATTAAATCCGAACCATGCATCTATGTGAATACCAATGGAAATTCTAAGATTATATTAATTGTGTATATAGATGACTTTCTGATATTAGGAAAGGATGAAGAAGACATCAATCACACACTCGACAAGCTAGAATCAATGTACAAGTTAAAGAGATTGGGGAAAATTCATGAATTTCTAGGGATGGACATTGAATATAATTGTGAAGCCGGAAGGTTAGAAATAAGTCAGTGCAAGTTCATTACTGATCTTTTGAGTGCGAATCACATGCAAGATTGCAAGGGTGTATCTACGCCCTTAGAAGAAAATCGAAAGGCTTCAACTGAAATAAGTAAGGACTTAAGTAAGCAAGAACAAACTACTTACAGAAGTGTTATAGGAAGTTTAAATTACTTGAGAAATTCAAGCAGACCGGACATTAACTATGCAGTGAATCATCTGTCCAGAAACTTATCCAGTCCCAAGGAACTAAATAAAGTGCAACTGAAACGAGTACTTAGATATCTTAAAGAGTTTAAGGATTTGAAATTAATATATTCAAGATCAGAAGACCAGTTAAAGACCTACTGTGATGCATCATGGCCTGATGACCTATCAGACCGAAAATCTACATCGGAATGTGTGATGACTCTGAGTAATGGAGCCATTAACTGGATAACAAGAAAGCAGCAGGTGGTTGCCAGTTCCACCCAAGAAGCTGAGTATATTTCACTAGCAATGTGTGTGAATGAGTTTAGGTCTATTAGAAATGTGCTTGTGGAAATTAAAGAAAAAAATATGTGATTAATCCCAATGTGATATATTGTGATAATCAAGCCGCTATAAAGCTCGCTTCGAGTAATGTGAATAAGAATAGAAGCAGACACATAGATATCAAATACCATGTGATCAAAGAAGCCATAGAAAATAAAGAACTAGAATTAGACTATGTGGAATCCTCAAACAACATAGCAGATGGGTTGACTAAACCCCTCACAGCAGTGAAACTGAATATATTCATTCAATTGTTAGATATGAAGTGAAAAATGTTAGATAGAAAAATATCTTTAAAGCAGAGGGAGTTATGTTGCAAATATTATTTTAGTTGTAAAATAAAATAGAAATAATCATAAAGGCTTCAAACGTTTTTTAAATAAAATGAATAATTATTTATTGTAATTGAATGATGACGTCGCCAGCCATGCAATCGGAAGGTAGCTGCGGCACTATCGGAAGCAACAATTAGATTCTTAGATTTGTTTAATGAAAGCCGTATATAAGCAGCAATACTATTGTTTGTCTATGCAAATAGAGGTAATAGCGAAAGATGCTATCTCTGATTATACAGATGAATGATATATCTGTGATAACATTTAAAGTAATATTTTCAAAGTAAAAGGCTGTGTACTTTAAGCCGTTAATTTAGTTTGCATTACTTGAGTTGATTTAAATACAATTTAAACTAGAGGAATTGTGATAGGCCTAACGAAATGGAATGGTCAACATCGCAGACAATCGTGGTCAGGACGAACCGGAGATTGGATCTGAACGGAAAACTGTTGAATCAACGCAGTGAACATTTATTATTGAGCCAGTAAACGTACCAACGTACTCAATTATTGTAAGTAGAGACTTATATTCAACATCCATTGTAGTACCGTAGCCAGATGTCACAATACATGAAGATTGGAACAGAAAACATGGCGGACACCTAAGAATTCAAATCGGGAGAATTTGAAAGACATTATTAATTACAAGCAGGTATGTTAACAGGGGAATTGATATTAGTTATGGAGGAACTGTTAGTCATTATTCATGCTATTTTCGAGTTAGTGAATTAATAGAGTAAACTCGGGAAGTTTGTAATTGAACTATGTCCAATGGAATGCTAGGAATATTTAGTGAATAATATTCAAGTTCCAAGAAATAAATAGAACATTGATTTAGATGCTACAAGAACTAAAGGTGATTAGTAATAGGTTTACTAATGGTGAACAATAAGGAATAATAATGATAGAAGAAATTATTTATAGGATTTATAATGCTACAAAACGAATAAGTGATATAATGCAAAGAATAGTACTAGAGTAAATTAAATTCATGCAAATGAAAGGGAACTAATATCATACTAGATGAGAAGTACATTATAAGTTAAAATCATACTAGGTAGAAAGTATCATCTTAACCTACAGGGTGAGAAATGCATTATAATTATTTCAGGGATAAATCTTATGAAGATGAACTGGACTTAAATAAAGATATATTTAAGGTGTAATGTTATGAAGATTATCAGTGTGAACAGTATGGTGAATTTAGTTGATATTATTACAGAACTTTTCAGCCTGAATGAACAATGAACTTTTAAGTTACTGAAGTTGTAAAGAAATTACCATATATATAAATGTTTTTGTTTTTCTACTCATGCTTATCTTTTATTCATTACTCTCTAGACAGTGCATTATTTTGAGCCTCTGCTAAAACCAGTAAATGCAAATGCAATTAGCAACCGCATCATAATTATGCTATTAGATGGACTACTAGTTAAATTAAATTAGTTAGACTATCCCAATTATAACATTAAGATTTCCAGAATGAAGAGAAAGATTTATTCTGTGACTAAGTGATTCTGAAAATGTTGTGGACAGAATAAATGAAATAAGGCTACTGATGGCCGAATTAGAACAGACCCACCTAACACAAAATTGATGGCCCATTGTTGGGCCAACGTTGACGGCCAACCATTGGCCCAACGTTGTGATTGGCAGAGTTACCAACATTCGGCCAACATATATTTTCCAACGATGGGCAAACGCAGTCGTGCCAACGTTGGGCCAACGCGGTCGTGCAATATTGGGCCAACGCGGTCGTGGCAACATTGGGCCAACGCGGCCGTGCCAACGTTGGGTCATCGTTCACTGATAACCTTTGGCCCAACGTTGAAATTGGCACAGTTGCCAACGTTGGGCCAATGAGGTTGTGTCAATGCTGGACCAACGAGGTCGGGCCAACACAGTCATATCAAAATTGATTCAAAACAACAATAATGTTTATAAATAGCCACATACATCAGCAAAAGGAAATTTCCTAGATTCTTTATCTTATATCAGCAAAATTCAAGTCAAATGAAACAAATATATAGCAATTAAAGACAGACAATTAAAATTTGCTTGTTAAAGTCAATTACAGCAAAATGTTTATATATTGGCTCTCCTTTTAAAAGAATTTGTAAAACTGAAGCAAATGATATGTTTTCCAAAAAAGTGATTCTGCAATATTTAGAAATAACAAAAGGGCCATTCTTTAATTTTTATAACTATTTACAAATTTAATGTTCTTTGGAATCAGTATTGCAAATTGTTTTTGAAAATATTACAAATGAACTATGACGATTTATAATAAAATCTTGCCTATAAAAATAAATTAGTTCCTAGTAATCCTCAACATCAACTCCCCATTCCAATAATTATTGTTTATTCAAACCTTATTGCTCTACGAATATTAAGCGTGTTTGAAAGAGGTTATTAAGAAATTTTACACTCCTATTAGGAAATTGAAGTTACTGTTTGTACAATATGTCAGTGTGAATACTAAGCTTTTAATACACCGAGTCTCTTATAGATATGAAATAAGATGAAGAAAATACTGCTTCATAGATTAGCATTATTTTTAATGAAATAAATATTCCTAGATATTAGGAATGACAATTTTATTAATCAACAAATTGCTTATCAAAAAATGTGTGATTGAAAACAAGTTACAAAGTAATGTAACAATGTAGATATGCACAAGTTTGATAGTTTATTTACAAAATATAAATATAATGTATATATACAAATTGATATTTAATTTTATCGTAATAAAACTTAAAATTGCTGCCATTGCTGCAACATCAATATTGAAATGATTGAAAATGACTAGTAGAAATCCTACTTTCAGTCACTTAAAAAAAAATCTCTATCATTTTGTTTTTCTTTTGGAAATGACAAGTTTTGAAATGGATTAAAAAATATAAAAAGTTAATCATAACACTGATCTGAATTATAAATATTTTAATTTAAAATGTAATGACAAAAATCAGTAATTGTAAACTTGTGATCTACATCATCAAGTTTGAATCTATAAACCCTGTTTTAATTGAAAATTCAAGCCATTGGTATGCTATCTTATTATAGCGTTTGTTTATGTAGAACAGCAACATTCAACATACTTTTAACTTAGATTGACTACTTTATAATTCATTATGAAATAAAAATAAATTTTACACCACGCATTTACAAACAACAAAAAGTAATTAAAATAATATTAAGACCCTATACTTAGCTGAAGATCTGTCTGATAATGATTGAAGCGTCAAATATTCAGTAGAATGGTTTTAATCTCAATTTGGAAACAAGCACAAATATACTATTGTTCGAAATAAAATATTTTTAACACATAAAATAGAAAAATAAGTGCTTCTGAAGATTACTGATGGTGTCTTCTTAATGATGAAAAAAAAAAGCAAACGCATTTGTGCTTCTATTTGCTGGTCGAGCAGAGCAGTTTTCTAGCAGTTTTAGTGTTCTTGATGTTGACTACTTTCCACCACTTTATTACAATCTGCAAAAACTTAGCAAGTTCTTCACTATTCTGACTGTCCAAAAGTAATGCTGCAACAATATTTGTTTCATGAAAAATTCTCAAACATAAACTAACATTCTGTCTTTCAAGATTACTTGGAGAAAGAGCTTTTTCATTTAATTTTGGAGCAAGTTTTACTAAGCTGCTTTTTAATTCCCAAGAATTAATATCAAATCTTTTAATGATATTGTAAAAATTTCAGTATAGTTCCCAGATCTGAGAAAAAAATGAAGCCTTCTCGGTTTGTTGGTTTATCCAATTATTTCTGATGCTCTTAAGAATATTGACCGAATCAAAAAGATTTTGAATTCACCGTTTTGGGAATTACTTATGAAAGTTGTTAACGTACCACCACAAAGCTGAGTGAACATATTTCTGTTGATCCTGCTGTCAGCAATTTTACTAATAATAGGGTATCCAGCTTTTTTACAATTTCTATTATCTGCTCTGTCATTTCTAGTAGATCACTAGCAGTTAATTTTTAAACAGGAATAAGGACAACATTTTTGTTGTCTGAATATATAGAAGATATCATATAACTCTTTACACTGTTGGCAGCCTGTAAATTTTTGTTTGCACTGAAGCCAGACATAGTATTCACAGAAAAATTAATTTCAGTTCTTATAATAATCTCATCTAACAGCAAATCCACAAGTAATTCATGATTTTCTAATGTTTCAGATTTTGTTTTGAAATATATAAAGCAAAAATTCCAATGTTTTAGAAATTGAAAGACTTTTGTCATCTCTTCTCATTTATAAATTGGACCTGCATCATGGCACACAACAATACGAAGGCATGTTTACACCTGAAAGAAATTTAACAGGATTTTAAAAAATGATTGTAAAATTTCAATATCAAATCCATTTCAATATTTAAATATTGAGCACGTATTGAAATGGATTTGATATTTTTTTCCTTATATATTTTGTTTAAGAATGTTCTCTAAATAGAGAATTTTTTTTTTAAATTCTATTATTAAAGACTTAAATGAAATTACTTTTAATATTAAAAAAAAGGTTTGTTAATATTGTCATCCTCAAATATAAAAAACAATATTACTATTATTGTAATCTTACATTTTCAGTTCGCAATATAAATTAATAATTACAATAATAATATTAATAAAAATATTTTTTTTTTATTTGACTACGATTTTTAAATACAAAAGTTAGTGTCCCGTTAGGAATGATAAATCCCTATCAACAGGTTCTGAATATAGATATACAGTACTATAATTGTTTAATTAATTTTAAATACAGTATTAATACAGTATTAAAAAACATTAAAAGATTTAAATCACTGTATATAGTTTTCAATTGATTTTTTTATCAAGTAGACAGCTAAGTGCTAATTTTCTAAAATTTTAAATTAGACAGTAACATAATTTAAAAGTTAAAATTAATTCAATATATGTTTGTACTTATGTATATTAAAGTTACCTATGTTTAGCTTATTTTTGTCGAGTAAAGTAAGAACTAGTAACAATAAATATTAAGGACATTGTAAGTAAATTGAACAAAATTATTAAATGAGATATTACATACTGGATTTACAATTACAATGAAAACAATTGAACAATAGAAATTCTCTCTAAATACATTTTATCAGCAACTTTTTTAATAGTTTCTTCATATTGGATTTTCTTCTATTTTTTATATATATTTCTTTTTCATCTATATTGTTGAATAAATTTTCAATTATATAGTTAAAATACCTCTTTCCATATTCATTGTATATAAGAGGATAGGGAAGACGGATATTTTTCTTGTTTCTTAGATTATATGATGTGATATGTATTTAACGTGTGTCAATAGTAGTTAATACAATTCAAGTTGAAATAAAATTCAATAAACACACATTTTTATAAGTTTCAAAAAATCTATATATTAAAGGAATTTGTATAAGCCCTGTTCAAGGGCTTGAAAACCGGTTTCCGCAATGTTATGTATACAAATTCCTTTAATATATATATTTTTTGAAAGTTATAAAAATATATGTTTATTGAATTTTATTACAACTTGAATTGTATTAGATTATATGAGGATTTTTGTTTTCTTCTTTTCTTGTGCTCAAAAATTTTATAATAGTTTTTAATTAGTATATTGTACATGAATTTTTGTTTGGGATTTAGTATACTATATTGAAGCTTCTTATTTAACATTATACTTTTATCATTTAAATTTTGCTTTAAGAAAATTAAATTTTTAAATATTATTTTGCAGATTAATTATAGATTTCAAACAACTGTCTTGGTTTTGGCCTAAATGTTAGCAGCGTAATTTATGTTTGAATCGAATAAATAATTATATAAAAATATTTTAATCCGCGTTGGAAGTATGTCTTTTATGTAATAATAATATTAATAATAATAATAATAATAATTTAATAAGTGTTCCACTCATATTTGAGTACTACACAATAAAAAGAAACAATAACATACACAGTACAGAAAAGATCTTAATTTAAATGAAAAGAGTGAGATTTATGAATTTGAAATTAAAGATAACAAAATACAGATCTCATTTAAACATCGTTGGGCGATTTAGTTTATATAAGAAGTTCATAAAAGGTTGATATGCCTTCCCTTGAATTAAAAGTGATAATCTGCAAGGCCAAAGAATTTTTAGATAATTTAAGTTTAAAATGAGTTCAAATCTAGCTTTATCATATTTACTACAAACATAAATTATATGGTTAACAGTTTCTGTTTCTCCGGATTCACATTCACAAAAGGCTGTATTTGTAACATTCCAGGCTGCTAGGCGGGCTCTGAAGTTACCATGGCCCGTAAGATATTGAGTTATTTTAAAGTTAAGTTCAAGATTTACACAAGATTGTCGTTGGAAAATTGTTGGAAAGAATTCTTTTATAATTTTACCTTTGGTTGTATTTATCTATTTTGTATTCCACTTCTTAATTGCGTATTGTTTTAGATAACCTTTTATCGTTTGTAAGGGATAACTTTTATTGTAATATTTTGCTAGTTCATTGTTCACTGCTGCCTTAGCCTCTTCGTCTGCTTTTTCATTACCTTGCATTCCTGCGTCCAGGAACCCAATAGAAATTAACAACGTTTTTTATTTCTTTCAATAATGAGAAGATGCTTTGAATTCTATCGTATTTATGTAAGTAGTTGCAGAGAGAAAATAGAGCTGATTTAGAGTCTGTGTGAATGTTCTATATTTTTTCTACAGTTTGTAAATTGGAAATCCACATAACTGCTTGAAAAATTGCTTCTATTTCTGCTTGATAAATACTTGTATAGTGGAGAAATGTAAATCTTTTAATATACGTGGGGTTATCATCACAGTTATTTAAATAAATACAGACACTTGCTCCAACTCCATTATTGGACTTGGAGCCATCTGTATATATGTTAGTATCTGTAGGCTTCGTGGTGGATAAACGCTCGAAATAAACATTAGGTTGTGTCCAAAGTGTTGGATCCATGTATGTAACTGTTGTTGTATCAGTTGGAAACATATTTATTGCACTATCCCAAAACAGTTCCTTATTAGGTTCCATAATTCTACCAGTCTTGGCATAGAAGGAAAGACATTTTGTTTCGATTACTAGTGGCCATGGAACAATATTAGCAAGCATTTTTGCAGCCTCTCCAGAGACTGTCCTACATGCATGTGTAATTTTTATTGCAAAGAGCCTTTGCAGTCTTAAAGGAACTTTTGTAGAGCTTTATTATGCAGCACAACATGTCCCCAACTTTCTGCTGCATACATGACCAGAGGTTGTACTGCTCCACGGAAAATAGATCTTGTTGAAGATGCACCTATTCCCCAAGTGCATTTAGCACATCTTTCTAACTGATTGCCAATTGTTTTTGCTTTATGCACTATATCCTGAGTGTGTAGCCAAAAACTTAATTTATTATCCAAAGTCATTCCGAGATATTTATGTGATTCTATCCATTGAATGCGTTGTTTATCGTAGTAGATTGATGGTTGCTGATATTTGTATTTCTGTGTAAAGAGGATGGCTTTAGTTTTAGTAAAGTTAATGGTTAATTTATTAAGGAGCACCAATTATGTATCTGTTTAAGGGCTTTATTTAATGTCTTCTGTAGGTTTTGTAAATTCTTATCTTGAGCCACTACAGCTGTGTCATCAGCATACTCAAAATATTGTATGTCAGTATCAGATTTTTGTAATAATGTATCTACAATGACATTCCACAAAAAAGATGAAATGATTCCTCCTTGAGGACAAGTCTTATTCAATTTCCTCTGAATTTGATAATTGTGTTTATTTATTATAACTGTTCTATCATTGAGGTAGCCAGCAATCATTTTGACGAGGTATATGGGACACTTCTTTTTGTATAATTCTAAGATGATTGAAGGGTGCCAGGCATTATCAAAAGCTGCTGTTACGTCAATAAAAATGACAGCACTATAAATCTTCTTTTTCAGGCCTTCATGTATAGTATTTATTAGTTGAAAAATGGCTTTTTCTGCAGATTTGCCTCTTATGAAGCCAAACTGGTTTTCGCTAAACCAGTTTAAAGATGTGGCTCTCCAATTGTGCCTAGTATATAAAATGTTTTCAAAAATCTTTTCAAGAGCTGGTAAAAGGCTTATGGGTCGATATGCTTTAGTTCCTGAGTTGTTACCTGGCTTCCTAAGTAGACATACCATGGCTTCCTAAGCAGACATACCATGGCTTTTTTCCAACATGATGGAAAGTATGAAGTCTGTAAGCAGCTATTGAATAAGCAACTAAGATATTTATTTAGAAAATGATAACTTTTCTGTATCATTTGAATATATATTCCATCCTCTCCTGGGGCTTTTAGTGGATGTAATGAATGTACAGCTTGTTTTAACTCTTCTTCAGTAATTTTTTCGTAATCTGCTATTGGTGCGTCTATTATCTCCTGATATTCACTGCGTATTTTAACATTCTCCGAGTTATCACTTTCATGATTATCAAGGAGAAATAAGTTCTCAACAATTGTTTTTAAAGTAGTTTGTATGGTGGAAGTGGTTTGCCCATTCGTTTTATTAAATGTGTTAAGAACATTTGTATTTCCGACAGCGCTTCTTGAAATGATTCTGTATATATTTTTCCAAGGATCTGTGACTCCATTGCAGTATTCCTCTCCACTAAATTAATTGAGCTTTTCGCAATTCATGCGCATAATGTTTTTTGGCATCGTGATATTCTTGTTTTGCCTCTAAGCATTTTATCTGACATCTCTCTCTTTGAAAAATTCGTCGCAGTCTATTAGTGGTCTTTCTTAAAGACGTTAGTTCAGGTGGTCCACCATGGTACCACTTTCTTTCCCGGTATTTTCTTTGGAATAGATTGGTCAGCAGTATCAACGATAATGTCTGTTAATTGTTGACAGTAAGTTTCTATTTCTTCTTGGGTATCAGGTTTGACGGGGATCCATCCATGTAGACTAACACTTAGAATTGTGTTGAATTTATCCCAGTTTGCTAGTTTGATATTGTATCTGTTGTCATTGGAGTTGATAAAATTCTTATCTGTGGTGATATCAAAACAAATTGCTCGATGATCAGAGCAGGTTTCTTCATTTGAAAGATGCCAATTGCGTATCTTATTTGTAATATCTATGCCTGCTATAGTAATGTCTATCCAGCTCCTTCCTAATATTGATTGATATGTTGGATCACTCTGCTCATTGCAAATTATTAAATTACTGCTGACAACAAATTCTTCAAAAACTCTGCCTCTTCCGTTTTCTAGTTCATCATGCCACAAAGGACTTCTTGCGTTTGAGTCTATTCCCATTAATAATTTGTTTTTTGAGATATTATAAATCGTCTCTAATTCTTCTAAATTTTCTTACATCTGCCTGGAAGGCTGACAGTAAACTGATGCTAGCTGTATTGAAGTACCTATTTCTAATGATGCCAATACATACCATGCTGTAGTTAGATCAGATCTGTGTAAAATTGATAAATTAGGTTCCCTTTGCTAATAATAATGCAGATTAAGGATTTAGAAGTGTCAATATACAGTATTTGAAAATTTCTAGGTACGCCTGCTACTTTCTCATTATACGTATATGGTTCTTGACTATGTCTTTTATATGATAGAATATGTATGACAGTTTGTTTAACTTTTTTATGTAGTATTTGAATGTGATTATTCCAACAAATTTGTCATTTATTATTAAGCCCAGATATTTAATTGTTTTTGTGTACTTTAAAAACACATTTATATATATAAAAAATTTAATAATATATATTAAGTAAAATAATATATATATATATAAATTTTAAAGTACACAAAAACAAATAATATATATATATATATATTAATTATTTTTTTTTTTATGTGTAAAGCTAAATTATGGAAATGGTGTCAGTGGTCTTCAAATTATTTTCTCTGGCCTGACAAAAAATTAAAAATATTGTTTTTGCCGAAAATTCTGCAAATTTTATAAATATAATTTTTTTTATCAATTTCTTGTTAAAATGATTTCATCCTCGAAATATTCAAATTGTTACTTGTTTTAAAATTTATTAAATACATAACATTAAATTCCAAGTAAAGATATATTTAAAAAGTATAAAACAATCTTTCGGCATGATAAGCTGAAATGAATTATTTACCAAAAATTTTTAACTCGTAACATTCTTAATAACTTTTTTAAATCTAAATAAGCAGTACTTAATCTAGATCAATAATCGATTACTGATTAAATAAAGATATTTTCTGAATTGCACAAATCCAATAAAATTCAATGAATTCAATTTTATTGAATATCCGTAATTAATATATTCAATTCATTCTTATTTGGGCCTTCAGAAAGGGGTCAAAAAGGTATTCGGCCAAAATCTTTCAACCCAATTCTTAAAAGATATCCCTCTTTTTCGTATATGCATTGATCCGTGCAGTAATAAAAACAAATCTCGGAGCCACTGTAAATACATCCCATTTTAGGAAATCACAATTTTTTTTTATATTTCAATTTTAACGACTGCAACTCTGATATATTTTTGATTTATTTATAAATTTTTTTTTGAATATTGAATGAGGTTCGAAATTATTTTATTACCATTAAGGAAGAACATCTGAATAATTTGAAGATTAATATATAATTGCAACTAATTTCTTTTGGGTGACAATACGGGTTATATTGATATACTATAAAAATTACGTATTAATAATCTTATGATTATTTAATGTGGCGCTGTAATGGCAAGAAATTCGTATTTTTTTACTAATAACGCTTTCAAGTAGTAATATTTCAGTTTTTTAATAATTTTATTATAAAATCTACAGAATCAATAATTAATCTAGATTAATGATTCAGTGAAAATAACTTATGAATCACATGTATGTAATAAAATGTAATGAATTTATTTGCTTGATTTGGGATTTTATTATTCGTTTTTTATAGTTTTAGCAGATGAAGTTATTCAAACAACTAAGGTATTTTCTTTAAAAGGCTGTTTATAAATATAAATTTAAAATCGTGAACAAAAAACAAACGAAATCTCATTTATTTTTATCTCCTCATTATAGAAAATATATACATTTTTGAAATGCGCATTATTATTTACTTAAATTAAACCCACTTAAATTATTCTCTTAGTATAATTATGAAACATAACAGGTATCTTGTTTTAAAAACGTTTTTAATTTTAAAAGAAATAAAATTTTAATGATGATTTCCTTCAACCAATGTTAATTAAAGAACCATTAATTAAAAGAAAAGAAAATATAAAATAGTTAAGATAAAAAAAATATTATTTTAACTAAAATTTTGTAATTCAAAAAGATAAACAACAGCACCAAATTGATTTAATTAATAGTTTCAAAATTTCATTACTAATACCTATAATAATGATATCCATTATAAAATCTAATTATCATTTAATTTGCGAAACATTCATTAATTTCTAAGTATTTTTTTAAAACCTTAAGTGCAAAAAGAAGCTATAACATACATTCATTATTCGAACTTCACCTGTGATTTGACGTTAGGCCTAATGAATTCGTTAAGATATATTTCAAAAATATTTTAAATTAAATTAAATAAAAAGGGTCTTATTTTTGTTATTTCGACAAAGAATTGTGTAAAATAAATTATTTTCGGTAGATAAAAACTGCAGTTTCTCTTTTCAAAAGAACAATAAAAATGCGAAATGTCCGAATCAATCTACGTTTTGCGAAAACGGAGGTGTTGGTGGCTCCCTCTACCGGAGCTTGGCTAGGCGGCACTTCTACATAGGGTGTTGCCCCAGCGTAATTTTAACATTTAAATTTCATGCAATGAAATCATTATTTTAATTTTAAAATTACATATGTATTTTCATTTGCCAATAATGCAGAAACATGATACACAATTTGTCACTTTTAATTTGCCAACCAAAAAACAACGTTGGGCCAACGATGTTTCATAACGTTGGCCCAACCCCTAGTTGCCAACGTTGGGCCATTGTTGGCAATCGGTTGGCAAAACCATCAACCAATCCCCAACAGTGCCAACCATCAGCCAATGTTGTGCCAACGCTTTGTGTTACGTGGGGAGTGGAGGTAAATTTGAAGAGAGGAGATCGTTGGATTTTATTATCCGGACTATAGCCAAGATATTATTCTTGTGCTCATTGGAGAATAACCCTATTTCAATTTGAAAATTTATGTGACAACCTGGTACTTGAATTCAACCGGAAAGAAAATTATCAGTTGAAGAAGAATTCGAGCAAAAACTCAGTTGAAGCTTAAACATACAAAGACAAGGCTAAAACGAATAACTTTAAAAAGTCAAATCAAGATATCATAAGTAAATATTACAATTGCGGAAAAGCTGGTGATGTTGGAACATCCTGTAAATTTAAGAAGAAAAAAAATCATATAAAAGAAAGAAGAGAAAAATTCAAACTCGTATTACTCGTTGAAACTGCTGAGAAGACAAATTCCTGCTGAGAATGGTTCATTGATATCGCTTCAACTGTAATATTACCTGCCCAAAAGATTAAATTCATGATTATAAAGATTTCGTTAATCCAGTCACAGCATTCGCAGTAACCGTGAAGGATATGAAACCTCTAGAAGCCGTTGTTTCTGGTTACAGTAAAGCTGAATGCATTCCTCCCAGGAAATAGAAAGCACAAAGTAGCAATATGTATTGTTTTTATATGCAAGACATGAATGTAAATGTATGTAACTCTGCTTAGTTCATTGTTTATCGTCACGTGTCATTTGCAGTTCACATGGCATGGAGGGAACCGAAGTACCACACGGACTGTTATTCTTGTATCACAATAATCAGCGGAACTAGAAGCAAGATTAAGAATTTCAATATTCTAATATTCCTTCACACCATCTGATCTATTTCATTATAATACATGGCTACCAATTCCAATGCCATCAAAAGTAGGAATTTCGATTATGAAAAGATGTCGAATATGCAGATTTCCAGACTGACCAAGGAGGTGATGAAGAAAAGGACCTACAAGAAAAGGACCTAAATTTCCTAGAAAAGACAACAGAACTTCACAAAATTAAACAGATAGAACTTAATGATTTCTTTTATGATCTCGATTTGTCTAAAATGTAGAACGAATGAATCTTAGAAAATGCAACTAAAATATGTTATTTCCTTCAAAGGCAGCAAGATCTGTTCTCCATGTAAGATAACTTAGTGTACTGTAATACTGTGATCTCTTAATTAGATGCGTCAGGATAGCTGAAAAATCCTCAGGAATAGAGACTTCTTATAGATTCTTCACAAACAAGTTTGAAAGCCGTATGCTTCATAATGGAAATGAAAATAGAATCAATTCCCTTTGCTAATGCAGCAGACATGAAGAAGTCCTGCTTATGGATTCTGCTTATGCAGGAGACATGAAGACAATATGAAATTTCTAATGAGAATGTTACAGTATGACAAAAATCCTTGGCATATTTGTGAAGATCTAAAGATGATAGCTCTTTTACTAGACCTCAGCTTCCATACACAATATTCTGTTGCTTTTTATGTCAGTAGGACAACAGAGACAGGAAAATCACTTTTTCAAATAAAAGTGGTCAATTATTTTGAAGGAAAAAACACTGTAATGAAAATAGCGTTTATGAGATTCTTGCGAACCCTGAGAAACTGTATCTTCCACGTGATTTGATGAAGATATTCGTCAAACCAATGGATTGTAGTAGCCAAAAGAGCAAATTTCCTAGAATCAATGATGCAAAAATCAGAGAGGATATATTTGTTGGCTACAACTAAGGGAGCTCTTAAAAATCCAGATTTTTAGCGAAGCATGAATGGATCTGAGCCAGATGCTTGGCGATTACTTCAAAAGTCGTGAGAAACTTCCTGAGAAACAAGCAGGCTGAGAACTACAAAGAGCTGGTTAGGGAGGATTGTGAAAACTATAGAGCCCTGGGATTCAATATGTCTAAGAAAATTAATTTGTTTGATTCTAATTTGAATTCTCCACAAATCCCTGCTTATGTAAGTTACCAACAGGGTGAATGCCTCCAGCAGGATTTAAGACCAATGAAAACTCACTGCGAAGCAAAATGGAAACCTCAAATGCTTGCAGATTACGGCTGGGTATTAAAACGGGAGTTCCTCAAGCAAAATGCAGCAGGAAATAAAGTAAAAATATATTTTCGATGAGTTAAATCCACATATATTATATTGTATATCTTACCGTGCATTATCAATATAAAACATTTTAAATGCATTTCACTCAAAAACCCTTCCATCCTCATAAACTTTGCAAACGAATTTAAAATTTGCGCAAAAAGTATTACAAGAAACATCTTACCAGATCAATTTCACATAAAGAAAGTAAATTTTGTCGAATAGTGCAATTTCTGCAATTAAGTTGCAATCGATTGCTTCAGTTGGTATTTTTATAAAGTTCAGAAAAAAAATTATAATTTTAAAAAGTAAAATTCAGAAAAGAGCTATATTTATTCATCATCATCGTATTCCAAACATGAAATTAGGCCAGTGTTGACCCGTTTCGGTTCCAGCTACACAGGGTCCAGAAGGCGTTTTTGTGGGCGTCCAGGTCGTCTTTTTCCCTGAGGTTTGTAGTGAAGTATTTCAAAGGGTATTCTATTTGGTGTCATTCTGGAGACATGTTGTAACCATCTATTTCTATATGTGGAAATCTTCTCCTCTATTGATTGTAGATTTAGTTTTTGGAGTATCTCCTCATTCGTTTTGTGATCCAATAAAGTATATCCTGCTGTTCGTTTTAAGAATCTCATTTCGGCCGCTTTTAATCTACTGATATCTTTTTTTTTTGAGAATCCAAATTTCACTACCATAGAGGAGAGTTGGTAAAGCTAGAGTTTTATATAATTTTATTCTGGAATGTTTTTGGACTAAATTGGGTTTTAAAATGGAGTTCAGCAATCCTAATATTTGTAAAAATTTTGTAATTTTTTTGTTTTATCGATTTCTCCTTCATAAGAGATGTTGCACCCTAAATATGAGAAAGAATTGTTCTAAAATCATGTTTTCAATTACAATTTTGCTTCTGATTATATAAACACCTTTAAATGCCATTATTTTGGTTTTATTAGATGATATTTTAAATTATCTTTTTTCCAGTTGCCTTTAACCTTTAATCGTTTCCTTGTGTCGTCAACATTGTTGTCTATCCGGTTTCCGTTTTGCTGGAGCTTGCAAGTAAGTGAATTCCTCATGTGAGGTTACTAGCCTCACGATGAGTAGTCCAGTGGTAGGGCTGCTACCTAAGCCCCTGGACGGGCATTTAGAGTTGGTAAGAAAATAAAAGGAAAAGATACCCTAGGCCTCGGATACCCTAATACCGTCGGGCTCGAAGAAAACAAGAGTTAATCAAGGGAGACCAGAAAGGAAAGGTTAAGAAATAAGGGGTATGGTATAAAAAAGTAGAAGAAATACCATATCAGTCAGTAGCTCACCATGCTGACCCATCCTGGATGGGTGTGTAGCCCATCCTGTTTGTTCATCATGAAATGATTACTAACAGCTGCACCACGAGAAGCTTGGGATTGGACCCTGGGTTTCAGTCCAGGTCGGTTCATTTAAGCTTTATATGACAAAGGAATTAAATGGTCTCCTCCCTGTTAAAAGACATCAGCCCTTTAGCAGCCGCTATACTTATTATAAGTCAAAATATATATTCAAATAAGCCATAAATACCTACAGCAACTATATTAAGCCTTTGGCTGTAGTTGAACTTAAGATATCATACATATTTTTATCCTTCAATCCATTTGAAACATCCATCTGATTAATCAGTCCAAATATATAGTTTAATCTTTCCAAGAAATGTAAAAGCAACATTGCTAATTAATTGTTGTTGATTGCATAACGTTGATATTTTGGTGAATTATTGCGGCAAGCTAGTTTCTTTATCGTTGTTTGTTATTAGATATTTTCGTTTTACGAGTCCGCGTGACATTGGTGACTAGAAGATTTTTGGTTGAAGATGAAATTTTTGGTTGGCGATTAAGTTATGTTGGAGATTGGATTCTGTTCTTTTCTCTTCTTGGGTGGAGATATGTTATTTTTTTCTCCTAGATATGAGTAAATTAACTTTCAGAGTCATGAAAGTTCTATTTTTATTTGTTTGATCTTAAGGATAATTGAAATATTCCATTATTATAAGCCTAGAGTTTCGTTATAATATATTCTCTTAGAATGCCAAAAATAAGAAATGCTCGTAACGTTCTAGTGCGGATTGCTAACTCGATTTAGTTAATTTTTTAGTCCTAAATTTATAGCCATTTTTAATCTTGAATTTAATTCTGATTTTCGTTATGTTATTAAACTTCTTGAATAGTCGTTTTTAAGGAAATAAGGTAAATCATAAAAATATGAATTTAATTCTTCTCTTAAATCAAGAAGAGATGTAAGAGAATATTTGTATTAATATTTGTATTAACTTTGTATTAATATTCGAATTCCTTATGAGGTGAAATGGTTGACTTTGATGATGAAGGAAGCATCTGGATTCAAGTTATTCTACCAGAGAAGAGACCCTAAATTCCATTCATATTAACTTCACAACGAGAAAGGAAATCGAATACGGGAAAATCCGATTATCTAAACTTTATTGTATTTAGACTGAACTGTTGCAGTTGTATTCGACCAATTTCGAACATTTTGGATAAGTTGGAGCAGGGGTTTTGCCTCAGAAAATGAATAGTTTAAAAATGTACCAAATGGAATTATTTAGAGTGTAAAGAAATCCAAATTATAATTTCTGTTGTTTATCGATTAATTGCTATTTAATTTTAATTAAGCATAATTTATTATTAGGTATGCATACTTTCGGATGCTTACAGCTTAATTTTTTTTAAATATTCTTAATTCCTTAATTTGTTTAAACTTGGTTTCTTCCCCAAATTTCTTTTTGTCACTTTAATTCTTATTTGCCAACCAGCGGTTAAAGATTTTGGCGTAGAAACCAGTCTTGTGTTATAATTTAATTGAATTTTACTTTAAAAATTTACTTTAAAATGGAGAATTAAGAATATTTCTCTGAATTGCTTCGTTACCTTTAAAGAGAATAAGTGAGAAAAGATAATTAAATTATTTTTAGAGCTGTGAGACTCCATCAGTATCTTTGTGAACGCCCATAGTGCATAAATACGGCATGCATTCATTAACAAACAAAGTTTATCTTGGTATTATCGATCAAAATCTGTACAGAGAGTTTTGTAACACCCTGTATTCGTGCAAAGAAAATTGACTTAATCCTGCATGAAATTTGTAAATTAAAGGTTAAGTTACTCAATTAATTTAACTTATCGAAGGAGTTTTAGTAATCAGTAATAATAAGGCAATATCAATTTCTTCTTGTTATAGTACATCACAATTTCAGTATCACATTTTTGGAAATACTCCACATAAATTTCTCAAAAATAATTAAAAAATAATTTATTTCAGTTCTGATTAATTTTCTGAAATACAACGAAAACCAGGAACTTCTTAAATTTATGTACGTCATTACATCTTAAAAAAGAAACAGATATGTAGGAATCTGGGTTTGGATTCCCAGTGCGGGGCTAGGATATTTCTTTTGTCTTCGGTGTTTGTTTTTCTTCATTGGAGGTCTGACTAACACCTTAGGATGTAACCTGGATAACATCCAAAAATTAACATTAAAATTCCCAATCTTAAGAATGTGACTCTACGACCAGTGATCAGGCATGGATCCTGTTAGATGACAATAACAACAACAACAACTTAACTCAAGATGAACAGAAAATTTTAGATAAATTACAAATTTATTTCACAGATTAAATAAATTTTACTACAATAATTTATTAATTTATTTCAAGTGTTCATGGTTACCCAATCATTTTTTCTCCAACAACACTAATTTTGAAAATTAAAAAGGCCTTTTTTTCCTTTTTTTTTCCTGCAACATTCCTGGAATCGATTGAGATTTTTGAGTTTTATTTGTCGAATCTTTCTATGCGGTCAATAGGTTTTAGGTATTCATTATGCCACAACAGCTTCTAAGGTCCAAACACCTGTCTAAGATTCCTATTAAAATTAATAAAAGTTGGATCAAAGTTCAAAATAAAAATTTTTTTATTGTTGCTTTACCTTCAAACAATTTTTAAATGACATAAAATTTGAATTTATTTTATTATTTATTTTATCTTAAACTTCAGAATTGAAATCGCTGACACAATCTAACGTAAAAGGAAAAACAAGCATCATGAGAGGTTCAGCAAAAAAAAATGTATTATCTTTACAAAATTCTTTTTATCTTTGACTATTTGTTTTATTGCTTCCGTCTCAAAATTCTAAAAAATGTTTCAAGCTTTGTAAAATTATAATCATAAAAGTGAACATTTAATACTCATTATGCCTTCATTAAAACATGATTAATATTAATGTATTTACAAAATACCTTACAGAATTACTTCTTCAGATCTGAAAAGTAATTGTTTATAAATTCTTGCGAACGTTTAAGTTATTAAAGAGTTGGCGAATGATTTAGAATTAATATATTGTTAAACGTTATAAGCTGATTTTTTTCAATAAAAAAAGAGTTCAGATTAAATAGGCTTGTAAAACTTGAAATTTTAAAAATACTGCCTGGATAATTATGTAATTTTAATTTACTAGATTTTATTCCTATTTAAATATAAAAATCTTTGTATTTGCATGTGATTTATAATGAAGAAAATAAATATCCATTTTAATGTACAACGTTCCTTTCAGCAAAACCTCTAACACTGTGCATTCAGTTTTCAATAACCTTGCAATTTCCACTACATTGGACTTTTTTAAATTTACAATAATTTATAAGATAACCACAATCTTGATCATCTTCGCAGGGTAGTCCTGTTGGGAAAAAAAGTAGAATAAGTAAAATAGTCTTAATAAAAACAATCTTTCGTTCATAGAAAGCAATAATAATTCATAAAAATTTCGTTTGAAATTTGTACTCCTTAGATAGAAATTTTAGGCAACAGTCCTGAGTGGATTGCCGTCTAAGGATTATAGAGTTTACACAGAGTTGACGCGATTTATGGAAGATTCGGTTATTTCTCCCTAAAATCATGATGCGAAATCACGATGAAGAAAAGCAGATGAAGAATCATGATGAAGAAAAGCAGATGAGTACTAGAAATATGGCCCATTTTTCATTTCGATTTACGCAATTACTGGAAAAGGAATACTTATTTCAAAATAATACTTAAAGCATTAGATGAGCTACTACAACAGCTGATAGAAGAGATTTGTTTGTAAGAAGAATAGAACGTTGCTTAGAGGAAATGTTATAGTGATAATAGAATAAAGATAATAGAGACTATGGGACATCGGCTATTATAGATAAAAGGCATAGACTAGGTTGCAGTACAGCAACTTTCTCTCCAATACGTCCTTCTTCTCACAGGATTTCTTTTAATTTACTTCAGAGTTGAGGAATTAGAAAAATATTTGAACTATTTCCTAATTTCCCCTATACGATCTAATTACTATTAAATGAGAAAAACAGAGCTGGGTTTGGGTCAAATTGACAAATAGAGGAACATAAACTTAACTACCGAATTGGAAAAACCCTTGCACTGGAATGGTATAAAATGAAATTAAATCAAATATTTTAGGAAGCTCTGACATATATTAAAAACATAAAAGTAAATATATGTATGAATATGTAAAAAGAAAAACTTAAATTATGTACAAGATATTTACAAATATAAAATGTTAATAAATACAGTCATTTCGTAGTTTAGCAAACAGCTCACATGAGAGTATAATCTAAGGTTCAAAGCTAAAGAGAAATATTTAACCTCTAAGAACAAATCGGGATGTTAAAATATTGATCTATTAAGACCTTCATAGCGTGTAATCTTGTACGTAGCTTGAAAGACAGAAAAGGAGACATGAACTTCATAAAAACGAAATGTAACAAACAGCAAAAGTTTCGTTCAAGTGCTTGAACGTCATAAGGCTAGAGTGAAAAAAATGGCACTAGCTCTTATTACAATATAAGATTACGAAATGGAAATAGATGAGGTGTTGTATTCTCGGTTATCTGCTGACAGGAGAGGATGAGTACATTCTTGTAGCTAGGGAGGAGGACCGGAACCATTAACCATTGTAACGCATAATTTTTTTTTATAAGGACAACAGCAAATAATTCCCATGGTCTTTGGCATATTTTAAAATTTAAGGATTTTTTTTGGCTGTAAAACGTTGCAGTTCATCCTAGGTTAAGACTTTCATTCCAATTTTCATACATGTGGCAAGAATGATAATTTCCGATTGGTTTTTAATTTAATTTTTAGAACTAATAATTTATATTTAATTTTTATTAATTAGTTTTAAGAAAAACTATGGTTTATTTATACTAAGAAAAATTGTTTTCCCAGTAGTTTTAAATTGTGAAATACACTCATTACCAAAAAAAAACGACGCATCTAGAAGGAGTTGTCCGATTGTAATGAAATTTCGTATGCAAAGACATTGGGACCGCCCATGCAAATGATTAAACTATGGTGTCCAATGAATGAATAGCGAGAGCTACAGCGCATCGGAACTGCGCACTCAGCAGGTGTATATAAGATGCGATTCTCAATCTCATGGTCAAAATTTCTGTGCATTGCGAGTTAGGATACCTTTCAAAGACTGAAAAAATACCTCGCCGCAGGATTCGAGCTCATTACGTGCAACTGTCAGAGTTTGAAAGAGGTCGTACCATTGGATTGAAAGAGGTAGGTTGGGCAAATCGGTTGGGTCGAAGTGACGCGGCGATTAGAAGATGATGGCAGGAATGGGTGGACAGCGGCAGATTTCAACGTCATGAAGGTAGCGGTCGACCTAGGGTCAAAGCAGAGCGGGAGGATAGAGTGATTGTCAGATCAGCTGTTACAGCACCTGAATCATCATTATCACACATCAGACGTGCGACCCGCACACAAGTGTCCACCATAACCATTCACAGACGACTGAGAGAACGACATCTACGCTAGTACCGACCGCTACGCCACCTGCCACTCACGTCTGCACACCGTCGGGCAATATTACAGTGGTGCTTGGCACGATCCGGTTGGAATGATGCTGACTGGGGACGTATAGTGTTTAGCGACGAATCCCGCTTCCAACTGTGTCCTGACGATCGTCGTAGACGTGTCTTGAGACGCCCAGGACAGCGTGCCGATCCTGCTTTCACTACTCACGCCACACAGGCCCTCAACCAGGAGTTATGGTCTGGGGTGCCATTTCCTTTGATAGCCGGACCCCTTTGGTCGTCATTAGCGCCATACTTACAGCACAGCGATACGTCGACCACATTCTGAGACCTGTTTTGCTACCCCTCCTTTTGCAGTACCCTGGCCTTATTTTTCAACACGGCACGTGTTGCTATGACCTGTCTTGCAGCTTGTGAAACACTTCCTTGGCCAGCCAGATCCCCAGATCTCTCTCTAATCGAGAATGTCTGAGATATGATGGGAAGGCGACTGCATCCACCAGGGAATGTGGATGACCTAGCCCGACAATTGGAGCAAATTTGGCAAGAAATACCGCAGGAGACCATCAGGGAGCTTTATCACTCTATGCCACGTCGTGGGGCAGCTTACATTCAGGGTAGAGATGGGTCAACACCTTATTGAGCTCGTTACTTTGTAACTCTGTAAGTCTGAAATAAATCATTCAATTTGTATGAAATTTTAGTCATTTTCTATTCTGTATATAATCGTCCTCTCCACCAATTTTTGTCTCCATCGGACAACTCCTTCTAGGTGTGTCGTTTTTTTTTTGTTAATGAGTGTATTTAGTCTTGAAATTAAAATAACTACGAAATCTCTCGCAGACGAATACTAACATTTTTACTATAGAATGTTTTTGTTGCATGAACGTAAGTGGAACATGGTATGTTGTGCTCCTATTATCATTCGTGAACCATCAAACGGAGATGGATGTAAAAATAAAAGAAAATATGAACTCAGAAGAAGACGTTTTTTCAAATTTACAAGATTCACAAATAAAATTATCATCCGTCTTGATGTTATTTACTCATTTTAGAAGTGTCTTCTTAATGATGTAATTTAATTTATTGCTACATATGTGTTCCAATCTTTCATGTTTAATTTGATATAAATCAGTCTTACAGGTATTGAATTGTAGTTTTCAGTAGTTTTGAATGATTTTACAATTTGCATAATATAGATCAGTGTTTCCCAACCTTTTTTGTGCTATGCCCCACCTAAAGTATCTAAAGTATGCAATGCCCCACCAAATTAGCTATAACTTTCACAACCAAAAAAAAGACGACTTTTAACTTTTACAACCAAAAAAACAAAAAACAACTATTTTCAATTTTCCAATTGCCCCCCCTTAGCAATCAAATTGCCCCCCTGTGGGGCGTGCGCCCCACGTTGGAAACAGGGATATAGATGATCCTGTAGTCTTGCTTTTAATATCGCTTTGCCTTTACTTAAAATCAAGTAATTCTTTTCTTTTATTATTTGCTCATGTCCATGCATGGTCATTCTAGGAGCAGATGTTAAGTTTATGTCCACGGTAGATACAATTTCCAAAATCAATTTTACTTTTTTTTTTCTTGTGATATGATTTTCCAACATGACAGGCTTATTTATTACACCATATTCTTTGTTTGGGTCTTTCAATTTTTCTTACTTGTTGAATTATTCAAAACTATTACATATATAATTAGTCGACTCGCTATTAATCATTCTCTTACTGATTTTCTTTTCTTCAGTATCATCAAACTTATGCATTTTTACAACTCCTGTATAGATCTTTTTAACTTCATTATTGGACTTGAAATTAAATTTGCAATATGGCCTGCTTGATTACAGTAAAGACATTTTCTGTTTTTTTTTCTTGTAATTCTTAGTCATCTTTTGATACATATCTTTTTTTTTTCATTTGCATACACTGCACTTCTGAGTTGTTTTCTCTTTTTGCTCTTTTTCTTGAACTTCTTCTGCAACAACATTATTTCTATTATATTCAGCGATAATCCTATCACAAATCGTCTTGAAATTAAATTCCGTCGTCCCTTCGCTCATCTTTGTGTCTTGTGCACATGAATTGTAACTGGATGATAGTCCGGAAGGATTATCCGACATAATTACTCTTTCGGAATTACTCCTCGTGGTTGCTCTAGTTCCATTAAAATTAATTTGAATTTAACTAACTTTGCAATCATTTTTTTTTTCTTGCTAAAAGCACTAATGGAGTATATTTTTCTAATAATTCTTGTTATTTTTGTTGGCGCAATGTGAATTTCACGTGTAATAAACCTTTAACTGTCTTTATGTTGAGCGGAAAACCATACGAACACGTTTAATGGGAACAACGGGCAACACTACAACAACTTCCTCCCTCGTTTATTGAGGACAGGAATAATACAAGAAAAAGAGCGCTGTAAATAATTATAAAACAAAACACTGTAAATATTGTAATAAAGCGCCATAGCTCAACACCTCCCCTCAATGTTTACACTAAGCTAATGTCATCAACACACTTTCGTAGTTTGGCTGCTTCTAAAGGTTTCATTAATACGGTCTGTAATCATTTCAGTGCTGGGACAGTATTGGAATTTGATCATCTTCTTGGACACCAAATCACTCACAAAATGATATTTTATATCGGTGTGTTTAGGTGTGTGTTTGTACGATGAGACGCCGTTGGGTTGTTCAGTAACTTGATGCAACTCTGGTTGCCTTGAAATACCGTAATGGGTTTTTCGATTTTTATCCCTAAACATTCAATCAATCTGGTGGTCCACAAAGTATCTTGTGCTGCTTCAGGCAACGCAGTGTACTTTGCTTCGGTGATCGAAATATATACTAGTTGTTGTTTACGGCTGACCCAATGGATTGTGCTTCTCATTCAGCTTTAGCAGATAACCGGTGTTGTATTTTCGATCGTCGAGGTCACATGCCCAATCAGTATCCGCATAAACTGATAGTCCAACTATGTCATATTTACCTCCAAGTTATAACCTTTTTCGAAGGGTAAACTTCAAATGCCGAAATACTCCCTTTACTTCAGTCCAGTTGCCCTCATTCGGATCACTCACTTTTCTTGCAACGATTGGTGTCGCCACGGCACTATATGGTCTTGTATTAGTTGACAAATATAGTATCGAACCGATTGCTCTTCTAAAGATTTCAATGCTTTTCATTGATTCAGGGATTTTGTGACGTTTTCCGTTGCCTGGATCCAATGATATTTTAGACAGTCTGGAGTCTACTAGTTGTAATTCTTTCAACTTTTTCATTTTATAATTTTTTTGACTTAGATGGAAACTGTTAACGTCTCTATCAAACTGTCTGCCAAGGTAGTACTTCAAGTTCCTTAAATTTTTCATCTTGAAGTGTTTCTTGAGTTCGATTTCAAACTCACTATAGCCTTGTTGATTTAAACTCGCCACTATAATATCGTCTACATGTATTACTAGGTATACGTTATCGATTCCTTCTTCCTTAATATATAGACAGGGGTCCGGTTCGCTTCGTTTAAATCCCAATTTTTTTAGTAAAGAATTCAATTTCTTGTTCCATTCAAGTGCTCCTTGCTTCAATCCATAAATGTTCTTGTTTAGCTTGTTTACCTTCATTATCTGCACTGTATCCATCCGCAGGTTTCATGAATACTTCATAGGATAAGTTACCGTTTAGAAATGCGGTTTCGATGTCATAATGTCTTACACTCATTCCCTTATTTGCAGCTACTGTAAGTATACTTTTCAGAGTTACTTGTTTCTGAAAAAACTTCATCATAATCTTGTCCGTATTTCTGCGAGTTAACTTGAGCAATTAGACAGGCTTTATTGCGATCTATTTTCCCTTCATCATTGTATTTAATCTTGTACACCCATAAGTATTGATGTTACAAAACCCATAAATAATGTCATCCATGTCTGATGTCAGACAATGTTTTTCTTTAGAGGAGTATCAATGAGATTTTAAGTACCGTTTTGGTTGAGTGATTCCATTTCTTCATCCATTGCCTGCTACCAATGGTATTTATCGGAACTTTGCATTGCTTCATTTAAGTTTTTGGTTCTCTATCTGGAATGTCACATGCTGTATATGCTTACTTAATCAACCTACGTGCGGGCGTTCCTTTGTTTTATCTCTGCAATATTCTTAACGATGACTGTTGACGCCTTCTTCGTCTTCCTTACGGTAGGGATGGTTTTTTTCTTCATCATCGGATGTCGTTTCAGTATCCTCCCCTGAAATTATTATTTTATCTTTCTTTTTCTGTGTTTCTTCTTTACTACATTTCACGGATTGGTGTGAACTGATTGGTGTGAAGTTAAGTTCGTGCGAAAAGTGTTTCGACGAACTTAACTTCTCTTGTGATACGAATGTTGTTTATTGTTTGATCGAATAATCTGTATGCTTTTGATCCCTTTTCGTAACCAACAAAAATCAACTTTTCTGCCTTGTTGTCAAGTTTATGTCGTTTCTCATCAGGAATCTTCGCGTATGCTGTACATCCAAAAATTCTAATGCAATCAAGCAATGGTTTCTTTAGGTGTTATTTCTCATACGGTGTGGTATCACATCCTTTCGTTGGTAGTCTCTTTTGCAGGTGATTTGTAGTCATGTCTACCTCTCCACGATCTGATTGGATCGTTTTATGAACTTTACCGAATTTAGTTTTTTACTTCTTTGATGTATTCCTTCAGTTTTACTGCAACTTCAGATTTGTACTGCAGGAGATAGATCTTCGTGTATTTGCTGTAATCATCAATGACTGTTAAGATATATATATATATATATATATATATATATATCTTTTTGCCTGGGGTTTCGGTCTGCATTGGCCCACATATATTCTGTATCAATCAAATCGAGAATGTTTGTTGACTGAACTAATATTGAAGTCTTGAACGGTTTTCTAGCTAACTTGCCTCTTACACAACATTCGCAAATTTGCTTTACTTCACAGCTTCGGATATTTATGTCTGTAGCCAAACTCTTGTTGCACCAACTACGCAGTTGGGTCACGGTGGCAGAGCCTACAATGCCATTCAGTATACATTCAGTTTCCTGTTGATTCATTACATTGAGTGCTTTTACCTTTTCTTCAAGATCAAATTCATACAATGCAGTATTGAATACAGTGTTGATTGTTGCTATAGCTACTGTCTTACCATTTTTTGTGATGAGATATTTATTTTCACCACCAACAAATGTTGTTTTTATTCCCAATCCAGCAAGAATTAATAGTTTTTAATAGGTCTTTAATTATTACGGCTTGCACCTTATTACCGTTATTTTATTTACATGAGAGAAAAAAACCAATTCCAATCAACTTCCTCTACTTTTATTTCTCTGTTGTCTGCAATTCGTACTTTACTTTGTTTGCTAGTGTCTAAGCTTGTTAAAATGTTATTTTCGCAACACATATGTTTTCCAGCTCTTGAATCAACGTACCATTTGCTTTTGTCACCTGAGTTTACATTGAAACATAAATCAAGAGGCTGTCATTATTCTCTTGACTGACGAAGTAGGCTTTTGGTTTTCCTATTAGGGTTTTTCTTTTTCCACGCGATGTATGCTTAAGGTGGCTCGCCATACTTTTATAATATTTCCCTCCAAAACTTACGGTTCGTTATTGACGTTTGTTTTACTTGGCTTTCCTTGTCCTTTTGTTTGATTTTTCTTTAATGACCTTAGTATCTTATCTTCGTCCATAGATTCGTCAAGTAAATAACCCACTCTTCGCTTGTGTTCCTCAAACATTCTCATTTTTAACAAGATTCAATATTAGGTCGACGTCTGATCTAGTTTCGAGTGCGGTGATCAATGTGGAATTACTTTCCGGTAGGTAACTTATCATAAACGCTGCGGCTAGTCTGTCGGCAATATCTTCTTCAAGCATAGCCAGCTGTTCTACGTTATCTTCCATGTCACATATATGTTCCTCCATGTCACCATTTTCTTGTAATCGTCAAGAGCACAGTTGTGTTAGTAGAAAACTCTGTTAGGTAAAGTGGCGATTTGTAGATATTCTTGATTTCCACACTAAAGCATGGAGCGGAAAAACGTACGAATACGTTTCATGGGAACAACGGGCAACACTGCAACAAGTGGCTCCCTCTTTTATTGAGGACAGGAATAATACAAAAAAAAAACGCTGTAACCAATTAAAAAAAAAGAAACATTTATAAACATTGTAATAAAGCGCCATAGCTCAATGATTTTCAGGTTTTTACTCTTATTGTATTTATTTTCTAATTCCTTTAGATTTCCTTCAGTCTTGAAATTCCTTAACAAGAATTTTAAATTTATAATTTGTCAATGAAAGAATTAGGCCGATGGACTTTTCCATCGTTTCGAGCAATTTTGAATTCTCTCGAATGTTCTCATTCTATTCTGCCTCATAAGGCTTTTTTTTTAGGCTTTTTATAAGTCATCTTTCTGTAGAAAACTCCGTATATTAATTTCTGTAACAAAACGATAATCTCGATTTTTTTTTCTTCCCTTATGCACACTAGTACAAAATGATCTGACATTAAACGTTTTATTTTTTATTCATCTGTCTTTCAATGAATACAATGTAGTCTTTGGTAGTCTTTGCAATGTCGCCTTTTGATTTTAGTAAATAAACAAAACCTCTTCTGGAATGGTCATCAATAAAAGTTAACTTATTTGGCACTCTATAGGGGTTTTTGATGTTTATCGGCCGATTGTAAGTGAAGATCACGATTGTTTATTGTAAGTGAATGAAGAATGACGAATGGTTATGGATGTTAAGGCTCTCTCTCTCATTATAAACGTTAATCCTCTCTGACGTCGTGCTGCGTCTTTATATGCAAATTTGTTTTTTTAATAATTTAAAACGTTTGAAGCATTCAAAAAAATTTTTAACATTAATTTATTATTTATTAATAAAAAATAGCCACTATTTTCCATGATGAAAAATTCTTTCCGTTAAATTTACTAGCACTATTCAACATTTCAGTCATTCTGACCTATTCTGTAAATTCTCGTTATCCTTACTCATAATCGGAATTGTTCAGATTTTTAACGAGTGTCATAGCGACGTCGATAAAAGTTGTTAACTCGTTAGAGTTCCATTTTCGGCTTACATGTATCATTAACACCAGGACTGACCACCCGATAACTGCACGTTTTGCGATTTGAATTTTTGATATTTACGTAATGCGCATGCGTGAAAATATCGCCATGAATGATCACAACATCGCCATGAACCAAGAATGTAAACGGTCTGTGAAAACTAGTGCAGAGCAGTACAAAATATATGTCGATTTCCTGAACAACCACAAAATTTTCGTTAAAATGAACCACAGAAAGATGTCAAGGGCTGGAAAAATGCAGAGCTGTCATGACCTGTAGAAATTTATTAAAATTTATATTAATTACCTTGATAACATAATTTTTGCCTCATTCGTAGGTGTCTTAAGGAAATGAACATAAATATTGCTATAACGTACATTGATACGACTAATACATTCTTTTCTTCAAATTATTAACCCAACTGCAGGTACAGTGGTGTTGCACATGGAGAGTTGAAGTTGAGGCGCGATTCTGCCTAATAGTTCCAGGGCAACTTCTTCAGGAAATCTTAAGAGTTCCTTAAATTTCCTACTCGGCATTAAAAAGGGATCACTGTTCCTCAATTCCGTCTGCATGTTTCTCTGCCTTATGCTATGAAAGACAACAATACAGTCGTAACGTCAAATGGTTTGTTTACAATCCCAACAAATTGTAATGAAAGGCTGTAATATTATGTTTTCACATACAAATATAATGACATATTTGTTTTGCCAGGCGGTTAGTTACTATGCATTTCCTTTTATACCGTTACATATATTTTCATAATGGGTCGCCTTGAAATCAGGTTTTAAACCGCGTAGGCCTTATATCTTTCGTTACTAGATAGCCACTTACAGTAGGCTTATACTATGTCATAAAGACTACATAGATTGCATATAGGTATATTATTTTTAACATCTGATGATGAATTCAACCAAAATATTCGAAATAATTTCACTGTTTGTTTTCCTGTAGTATTCTCAACGTCATTGCGAAGGTAGGTTCGGCCTACGATTGGATATTGATTTTTTTTTCATGTCCTAACGCTTAACTCTCGAATTCTTTTATTTTTTTGACACTTTCGAGGAACACAATTCAATTCTTAACTCATTTCATGCTCTTCTTCTCTTATATACCATCAGGAAAGCTGCGTTCATTTCCTCTTTATGCCATAACGGCACCTCCGTGCTGCTCGCTAACTGGTAGCGAGAACTCGTTATTTCTAAAGATTCAACTACCTCGTTAAGACGTCACAGAATACGAATTGTCGTTACGATCGGTTAACCGGTCAATATTTCGTAACGAGAACCTTACAGAATAGGCCGGATTATACTTTGTTTGAACCTTTAGGTGATTTCAACTAAGTTCAATTTGTTCTGATTTTTAAGATTAAGCGTATGTCCGATTCGAACATCACTGTTAATGTAAAAGAATGAGACAAAAAAGATGTAAATCCAAACAATTAGAAAAATCCCTATAAAATGCATGAATACTAAAATTACTTTTGTAATTGCGTCATTAAAAAACATATATAGAAATGTCAGAACGTTTCAACCTGCTGGCAGATTATTTTCAATTGTGATGTTGGAGTCTTGACCAGTTCTCTCAGAATTAACAGCGAATTATCCAACAACGTTATAAATAACTCCCATTCCTCTCCAATATCACAGTTGAAAATCATCTGCCAGTGGTTGAAAAGTTCTGGTATTTTTATATGTTTTTTAATGACGCAATTACAAAAGTAATTTTAGTATTCCTGCATTTTATAGGGATTTTTCTAATTCTATGGATCATTGTTAAAAGTTGCATCCTATTTAATTCCAATTGATAATTGATTCCCTATTTAATTGACATTAAACAATACTTTTCTTTGAAAGGAATGATTTTACTTGTCAAGAAATATTAAATATACGGCTACTTATTCGACACGAATTAACAGTAAAAAAATCAAAAAATTAAAAAATATAGTAAAAACCATTTCCGGACGTTTCGGAACTGCAGTGGGTCCAAGTTCCTTCCTCAACAAAAATCTAAAAAAGTTTTAAAAAAATTATTTAAAAACCCTTTTTTAAGAAACATCCCCCCTACCTGGTTGAATTATCCCTGTTAAGGAGTCGTCGTAGAAATGGCTCGTAGAAATAGAAAAGTGCGAGAACAGGAAATTTTGATAATTTGGATTTCCACCTGGTGTGAGACCAAGTGACTAACAATAGCGGCGCATTTAACTGAAGTTTTGTGGAATCGTGAAGGTTGTGGTAAAAGAATTCAATAATGAAAATAAATAATTACAAAAACTAGTTTTTTTTTAATATACCACTTTTTTAAAACGGACTAAAAAGTATAAAATAATTTTTCCTAGCCCCATATATAATCCTAACCCCATACAAATAGTCCTGAAAAATTGTGATTATACATTTTTAATAGCTATGAAAATACTTGTAAGATTTAAAACGAAAAACGTGGGGAGCAAGATAATATACACTGCCATCTCAATTTATTATCTATTGCAAGATAATATTCACTCCATCCATACAATCTCAATTATCTATTGCAAGATAATATACACTACATCCATACAATCTCATTTATCTATTGCATGTGCCCCACGTTTTTCGTTTTAAATCTTACAAGTATTTTCAAAGCTATAAAAATTGTAGAATCACAAATTTTCAGGAATATCTGTATGAGGTTAGGAATATATATGGGGCTAGGAAAAATTATTTTATACTTCTTAGTCCGTTTTAAAAACGTGGTATATTAAAAAAGCTATTTTTTGTAATTAATTATTTTATACTTTTTAGTCCGTTTTAAACACATGGTATATTCAAAAAACTTTTTTTTTAATTAATTATTTTTTGCTTTTTAGTCTTGTGGGTATGATATTTTTCAATCGCTTTTAAACAGTTTGAGGAGATTAAGTAAATAAGATATCAGTTAGTTGTTAAAAAAAAATTAATTTTTCATCAAAACAGTAAATGAACTCTCTTTGCATTTTCATAAATAATAGAATATTCATTTTCACGATAAACCTACTAGCTTTAACTGATATTATAAATTATTAAATATTAAATATTCTAATAATTATTACTTAATCATTAAAACTAAAAACCCCTATGACAGAATTGTAAATAGTGGAATATTCATTTTTACGATAAACCTACTATCTTGCGCGAGTGTCGACGATTCAATAACAAATGTAAATTCTCTTCAAAAAGTTGACATCTGCACTTTCTGACGCATAAAGTTAATTTATTTCAGTAAAAATATTGTCTATTTTCGAAAGATAATCTCCTCACTGTGATACTTCATTCATAATAGCCTTCGATTTTGTCGAAGCGATGGAAAAAATGGCGCTAGTGGTCAATGAAACGGTCGCCTTTTTGTTTACAGTGGCTTGAGAATACTTTTGTTTCAATATCACTGACCACTATCGGCAAAAATGTTAACTACACTACTTTTCGTAAATGCAATGACGCTTAAGAAACATTATTACTGTAGATTTATGAGGAAACTGTTCTTAAAAATATCCAATTAAGTGGACAAGGGAGGTAAAGGATTAATATTGAATCCTACAGTTCTGAGCTTATCCTCCTGTTCTGAGCTATGTTTAATGTTTCAAGTCTGTTGCTCATCAGAAAGTTAGTTTAATATAAATTACAAAATTTGTACCAAAGAAACAAACAAACAAACAAACAGACAGACAGACAAGAAAGCAAGTTAATAAAAACATGTTAATAAGAAAAACATCAAGTTAAATTCCATATTCCAGGATGTTTTGGGTTGATAATTCCTGGTTGTAACTGCCCATACTCTGGATCATACCCGATTCAAAAAATTTTCTAAGATAATGATCGGGATATTGACCAAGAATAATTACATTTTGCTCTTAATATTGTGTCCATTGTTATTACAGTGCAACGCCGTATGATACGCTTTATTGTCCGTTTTGATTGCGGATATATGTTCCCTTACTCAGGTTCCCAGGTCCCTTTTCGTTTGATCCACGTACAGGCACTTATTGCTTTTAGTATGATCAGTGTCGCAGTAAATGCCATAAACCATATTCTGCTTACTCAAAGTTTTATTTTATTTTATTTATTTTATTTGGTAGGAAAGATACAACGGAAATAAACCCAGTTACAGTATCTCTAAAAGAAAAAACTAACATAAAAGGAGATGAACAATATATATATAACATATAATGTATGATAGTAGATGTAGATGTAATAATGAAGTATATATTTCGCCCCCAAAATATAATTGGATTATTAAAGTTATTATTTGATTGGCTTCAAACGAAATTTAATAATAAGTATTAATTGAAAGATTAATTAATTTAAGGTTAAATTAATCGCATCGTTCTGCGTTATTTAATTGAGAAGTCTAACCAAGGGTTAGTCCCATTATTTACCTGAACCCTTAAGTGATAATGGAAAGAGCCGATAGGTTAACCTTGTGACGTCAGCCGATAACATTTGAATTCGAAGTTGAGAATAGCAGCTTGACGAAGCTACAAGCGAGGCGGTTCGTTTGAACGAGACAAGTTGCTCTAATTGTATTAAACTATAGGATTTGCGCTAGAGATTCGAGGACTGAATCTGGAAATCAGCGACAGCGAAGGAAACGCTAGTGGACTGGACAAATTAAGGAAGGAATCTTAATTAGACTGATGCAAACTGTAAGTTACGAAAATTATTTAATTCCTTATTTTGGAAGGGAAGACTAAAAGGAAAAATGGACTTAGTGAACGTTATTAGTCAACGAAAGGAAAGAGTTACAACGAATGTGTTAAGGCATCAATTATTACAGTATAAAGGAAATTTACTAGATATATATTATAGTGTGTGAACTGTGAATTTAATAGGAAGATTATTCGAAGGCAGAGTAATTTGAGAGTAATTAGTAAAGTAATTAATTTCAGAATTAGTCGAAGCCAGCCTAATTCTAGCTTATAATTAGCTAAGCTTTAGTCCAAGAGACAAAGTGAACTTTGTATTTAAAGATTCTAGTAAATGGAAAGGATACGTCATCATACGTATTAATTCAAGTATGATTCAAGCAATTAGTAGCAGATTAGGAACTGAGCGAATTTCATTTATCAAGACATTATTAAATATTCACACGGGTGAAAGCCATTAACTATTTAAGTGAACTTTAGTATAAAGAATTCACACGGGTGAAAGCCATTAGCTTATTGCAGTGAACTTTTTAATCACACAAGTGAAAGCCATCCGGAATTCATAATTGCTGGGAACTGTTTTATAATTATAATTATGAAGGTCAGCTATTTCGAGTATTTTAATAAAAAAAAAATACCCTGGTTGCTTCACTTTTCAGTAGATATATCATAAACAATGATATATCATAAACAATATACATACAAAAAACAAATAAAAACTAATTTACAATAGAAAATAACATAAAAAGAGCAGAATAGCCGAATATAGTGTATAAAATACGCAATAATAAACACAAGAATCCATAAAAAAAATAGCGAAACAAATAAACACAGTAAAAATATATATATACATTTATATTAATCCCAATACACATAAGTATAGCACATATAGGGATACGGGAAAAATAAAGAAATTAGGACTGAATATGGAAAGGAGAGAGAGGAAGTTGAAAGAAAGATAAAAAAGACAAAGAAAAGGAACAGCAGGAGAATCAGATGACTCTAAACAATGGCTAATTTGAAAGACTAAAGATTCATAATAAAAATGTAGAGATTACGACACTGACGATTGTATTCGTCGCACATTCTAACAACAGGCGAATTTTTGTGTCTGTTAGATCGCACAGAGGGTGTGTAGAAAAGGGATCTATTTCGACTCCGTGTGGTAGTTACATTGAAATTAATTTGAGCTAGTAACATATAATTATGGATCTTATTATTAAGGAGCTTATGAAGAAAAAGAAGAGAGGCACTTCGCCTACGCAACGTTAAAGATTCAATGTTAAAATAAGATTATAAAGTTTCGTAGCTGATAAAGTCAGGATAAACACGAATAGTGTAGTAAATAAAGTATTTTAGAAATCTTTTTTGGACTCTTTCAAATAATTTGATTGAGTATTGCTGATATGGAGACCACACAATTGAAGCATATTCGAGATTAGAGCGTACAAAGGCATTATAAAGTAAGATTAGAGTGGAGATATTGCGAAAGATACTTCCTTGATGAATTACGAAGCCAAGTAGTTTACTGGCTGTCACGTGTTGTTTTAGGGGCGCTCGCCATCTAATGCATCCCTAAGCAAACCACGACTACGGGATAAGGGGGGAGAGGTGTGCAAGGTGGGGGATGAGATGTTTGGACGGGAAAGGGGAGCTGCCGTGGAAAGCTAGCCTAGCGACCGGGGATTTATCAGAAGGCCCGCGCCTTTCGATTAAAGAAAAGGGCAAAACTCAGACAAAGGGTTAAAAGAAAGATTTTATTATAGAAATAAACTGATAGATAAATAAATTATATGAAGTAAAGAGATAAGTTACATGTTCTCTCGACAATTGTCCATTGTGTTCAGTCCTGGGCTGCACTGGGGGGAGATCGGCTGGGACGGTTTCGGAGGCATCCTTTGAGCACTGCAGAGGCACACTTGCGAGCACTGGATTCGGTCTCCGTATCTCCGGAGATGTCGACAGCTAAAAGCGGACAGGCGGCTGGGCTGGAGACTGGCGGGAGCGTATTTCTGCACGAGCACGCGATGTCTCCTCAGATGTCCGCCTTTCCGCATATGCACTGTCGTCGACCTTCTTTAGGGGTGAGCTCCAAGTAAAAGTGGAAGCGGGCAGGTTTTCTGCGACGACCGTACACGCTTGCCGCGTGAACTCGGGTCGTCTTACCTGCGCCTTGCTTTCTTAAATGCTGCTTGCTGGAGTTTCGTCGTGGATTGACTCCGAGCAGGCTGGATGCGGGTGGGGTTCTTGACGACTGGAGCCCAGGCCGCGGGACCGTGTCGCCTTCCCCAAACCTCGCTTCCTGCTCTCGGCCGCTGCTTCTCGGATACTGCTCGGATACACCGCTGTTTACTCCCGGGGTCGCCGTTATATTCCTGGGAGGGGTGGCGAGACATTTCTGTCCCCATCACCGCTTGTGGCAACGCCACTCGTTGTTGTGACATCAGGCCCTTTGTTTTCCCGGGTTCCCGATACACATAACAAAGGGGAGAAAGTTGGGAGAAAGCTTTTAACGGTGAACAATAGGCTTCATGGCCTGATAGCTTTTGTGGACCGTTTTGAGGAGCTTTCTTGGGCCCTTCCCGAAGTCGTTAAACCATTGTTTAAGGTTTCTTGGTGCCAGTTTGTCGGGAAAATGCAGTCTAACAGACGCCAAGGACTGAGAACGACGAGAGAGAAATATATAAAGTTAGAAATGGAAAAGAAAAATATGTTAGAAATATTAAAAATATTAAAAATATGTTAGCGAGATGAGCGAAGCTCGGGGCACGAATAGTGTTCGTGACATGGCTTTCTTTGTTACTTGTTCATAATAATAATTGAATGAAAGATTATATGTGAAGAAAACACCAAGGTCTTTGATCTCTCTTTTCTTGGTCAATATGATGAAATTTAGAGTATAATTGTAATTAATCAGTTTTTTCTTTGTTGCATAAGAAATTATGGAACATTTAGGAATGTGGAAAAAAAGTTTATTATTTACAGACCAATTATAAATATTATCCATATCTTTTTGTAGAGCGATACAGTCTTCTTCACTAGAGATCTCTTTAAAGAATTTGCAGTCATCAGCATACATTAGACTGCGTATTCCGCAACACAGAGGGAAGATCATTAATGAAAAGAATAAAGAGAAGAGGCCCAAGATTGGAGCCTTGAGGTACTCCAGAGTTGACAGTAAAATCAGAGGATTTTTTACCACAGTAATAAACAAATTGTTTTCTTTCAGTAATGTAGGAGTAAAGAAATTGAATTGTATTCTGATTCAGACCAAAACATGAGAGTTTATTAAGCAGCAGTTGATGATCAACTTTATCAAATGCCTTTTCGAAGTCTGTGTAGAGAACATCAACTTGCTTCTTATTATCAAAGGAATTTGAGATAGATTGAATAAAATTTACTAAATTTGTGACAGTTGATCTCTTAGGTACGAATCCATGTTGAGTGTTAGTAATAAGGTTTGTGTCATTTGATACAATTGTTTATGTAAGATAATCTCAAATAGTTTAGCAGGAGCAGAAAGAATTGCGATAGACCTATAGTTGGTAATTTGAGATCTATTGCCATTTTTAAACAGAGGAATAATTTTAGAGTTTCCATAAGAAAGGAAAAGTATTTAACTTAAGAGATAGAGAAAATAGATAGTGAAGGGGAGATGTGAGTAGGTGACTGCAACCTTTCAGTAGATAGGGAGGAATGAGGTCTGGGTCAACACTTTTTTTTGGGTTAAAAAGTTTGAAAGCATTGGCTACATCATCAATTGAAATATCAAAGGCCGCAGAGTTGTTATTTAAATTATTATTATTATTATGATTGGTGATGTTTATAGAGGAGGGGGTTAATAAATAGATTGAAAGTAATCGGCAAAGGCAGCAGCGGTATCTTCACTGTTAATAAGTGTATTATTTTTATAGTTCATGGTGTGAGTACCAAAATTGTTGGGCTTATTATTGATGAACTGCCAAAATTGATTAAGGTTGTTTTTGATATTTTTTTCAGTATTTTGAATGTGTGTCGAGTAAGCATTTTTGATTTTGTTTTTAGTAATGGTTCTGAGGCGATGATGTTCAGATTTATCCTGAGAATAACCATACTTTTATAGCGCCTATGATAATAATTTTTACTTTTAATTAGAGAAATAATTTCAGCTGTGAACCACGGAGGATAGGATTGACGTTTTTTAGATAGTTGAATTTTGGGAACACACGTTTCAAAAATATGATATATGATATCATAAAAGTGTTTAGTTGCATCATTGATATCTTTGATATTATAAAGACTCTTCCAATCAACTTGAGATAATCTATTGTAAAGTTGAATAAACTCCGCTTTTTTGAAGTTGTAGTGATTATTTATAGTTTGATTGGGATATCTGTGGGTAATTTTGGATGACATAAAGCTTTGAGTAATTGAAAGTGCAGGATGATATTTATCTTCAGTAACAAAAGGTTGCGTATCATGTTCAACAGTAGTCGTGTTTACATTAGACAAAACTAGATCAAGAGTTCTGCCCATGCAGTTTGTTATATTGTTAAATTGTGAATAATTATGGAAATTTTTAAACAAATTTAGATTAGATGCTGCAACGGAAGAGGAATTAGAAGGAAATGGAATATTAAAATCGCCTGCAATAAGAATGTTTTGGTCTCCTATAATGTGCATTTTGTATTCTAAGTTATGATAAAAAGAATTAAGAAGATCATCTGTAGAATCTGGAGGAAAATAAGAGGCACATATATAAAACAGTTTAATGTTATTTTTGAGTTTGACTTTGATCCATAGATCTTCACCTTTGGTTTCGAGAAAGTGAATTCTAGTTGCTTCAAAGGATTTTTTGATAGCAATAAGCAAACCACTTCCTCGCTTCTTAGCTTTGTTTTCCCTGTCTCTATCTCTACGAAAAACGGTATAATTATTTTTAAATAGCTGAAAATTTCCAATGGAATCATTTAATCAGATCTCAGTTATAATGACTACGTCGTAACAATCATACAGTGAATTTAGCGAGAATTGATTCACCTTAGTACACAAACCTCTGGCATTTTGATAATAGAGATTAAAGAAAAAAAGGTTTAGAGTCAAGCATGGGATAGAAAAGAAGAGAAAGAGAGCGAGGGGGAAAAAAAGATAAATAAGAAGACAGGGAAAAGCAATACTAAAAAAAGAAAACAGTTGTAGTAATCGAAGGAATGAGGATTAGATATAATTCAGTAAAGGCGTCCGTTATTTATTTCATATGAGATGAGAAATAAGAAATGCAAACCACAGGATTATGCAACGATATAAAAAGTCAATGGGTAAGAAAAATTCAAAGATGAATCAAGAACATTAGCAGATTAACAAGAAATAAAAAGAATGCATAGACATATATACATGCTCATACATACCCACACATATATAATACATGTCAAAAAATCTATAAAACCATTTTTAACTTATAATCAATGCAAGAATTATAATAAATACTAATTTATATAAATAATAAATAAATATTTTATAAATATATATCTGGGGAGAGACACAAGCAGATATGCATTCCAAAAAAAACAACAATAAAAACTAAGAAATAACAAACAAAAAGCCAAAAGAAAATGATAACAATTACATTAAAGATCTATGGTAATTCATCCGTAGTGGTGGCATAAGTGCGATGGCCATCATGGTTAATAACAATACTTCCGTGCATTGTCCATACATTGCTTAAACCATATTTGCGGATGGCAGTTTGAAGTAGCTGAAGTCTGTTTTTAGTTAAATCTTCTCTTATTGTGAAACCAGAACCTTTCAATTTCCGTTTGCTTTTGAAGACTTCACTATGCTTATTGAAAGATACAAATTTCACAAGAATTGGACGTAGTTTGGTGCCGGGACGACCAACTCTATGTGAACAATCTAAATCAGATATTTGGAGATTGACGCCAATTTTTTTAGCCCTTCCAATAATTTTCTGATATGTATTTTGACTTTTCTCCTCTTCAATTCCAAAAAATCTGAGACTGTTTCTTCTGGAATATTGTTCTAGATCATCAGTTTTTTTTTGTTTAGTTGAGCTCTAGGACTTTCAATTTCAACATTTTTCGCTTTCAGTTCATCTTTTAAGTCTTTAATAACAGAAGTATTAAAGTCAATCGTTTCTTTTAGTTGCTGAGTGACCTGTTCGGTGATAGCATCAGTGAGGGTGGAAAGAAGATCAGGATGCTTTTAGGACAAATTCCACAATCTTTGCAATAGCTTCCTGCTGAATTTCGTGGGCTTTCGAAAGTAACATAGCTGCAGGGTAGGACGGTTTACCTGAGTGGTATTTCTCGTAGCTACAGTAGCGCTAAGTAGTGCACTACACTCGCGAAAACTTGTTCCTCATAGATTGTAGTGCACTAGTTCCGTGTTTCTCATAAACTGCAGTGCGCTACTCTAGTCTAATAGCCGCTACAGTGACTACAGTATTTCGAGGTGGAGCGCCTGTACCACTACAGAAACGAAATGGCGGACATGTAAACAGCGACATAGCAATAACCGAAAACATATATGATGAAGATATTTCAATTTACTTTCTTAATTATAATTGCTAATTAAAATTACAGTCGGACCTCTATTTCACGAAGTCGCTAAATCCCGAAAAAAAGTTCGTCATATGAAAAATTCGTTCAATAGAGATTCACCTTTTTAAAATTACTTTAAACTACATAAAACAGATTTAAAATACATAAACAATAGATATTATTAAAAAAAGTGATAATTTTAATGACATAAAGCATACATTACCACATGCGTACTTCAATTTTACTAATGAAGTCTGTCAATTTTGTCTTGAGTTTTTTTTTTTTTGGGGGGGGGAAAAGTGTTTTCGCTCATAGTATGTCTTGCATCTTTGCAATGCACCAAAAACCCCTTCCGTATTTTCTTCAAATTGTAATCCACGCCGGATTGTTTCAAATGATTTTAGCATTACATCATACGAAGGTTTTTTTTATTTCTGCATCAAGATCATTTCCATTTTCATCATCTTCATCTTAATCACAATTCATAGCTGTATTGTTTGTTTGTTTGTTTGTTTTTTCTTTTTTCACACTGTCCAAAATATCCGATTCAGTTAGTGTTTTCCGAGGTCTCATCTTCAAAATCAAATAAAAGATAATCGTCAATCAGCACATCATCGTTAATTTTTTCTTTTTCCCTCAGCTGTATCTACATTTCTTTCATTTCCTGTAAGGGAATATTAATAATAAAAACATTTCAAGAAGAAAAAAAATAGATACCACGAAAAAGTTCGTTAAATAGAAAATGCACTTCTATTTGGAGGTTATTTTACGAAGAAATTAGAAAAATGTTCTTGATTCAAAAGAAAAGTTCACAAAATAAAGAAATTCGCAACATAGAGGCTCGTTAAATAGAGGTCCGACTGTATAATTATGCATTTTTGGGTTTAAAGATTATAAGAAACGATTTTTCTATGTTTTTCTCGCAATGAATGAATAAACTTGATACACTTAAAAAAAATCCGTCATTAAAACGGAAAATAACTAACTTCACTTTTTATAAAGGAGGTTTTTTTTTTTTTTAATTGTAATTAATTCCCTTTTTTTGAGACAATAATACAAGTTTATTAATTTTGCTTATTTTGTAATTGCTGAGAAGAAAATTCAAAATATAAACCGAAACACACATTTGTCGGTGAACTTCGAAGCGCATACAAACTGTTCCTCATAGCTACAGACTACGCCACTACTGTGACGTCATATCCTGTACTATATGCCCGCTACGGAAAACTTCGTAGTGCCACTACTATAGCTACGAGGAATACCACTCTGGACTTGCCTTGGTTTCCATATTTCTCGGTTTAGGCATTGTTGAACTTTGTGATAGGATCGAATTTAGTGATTAATGAGCTGGAGAATTTAGAGACTGATTACCAAACTTCGATCTCTGAATATTAATATATACATTGAGCGAAATATTATATTAATTAAGCAGAATTACACACCTACTGTTGATTTGAAGTGGGACGCAGTGCGGGAGGATTACTGACTTGCCGCCATGTTGATTAAAATTAAGTTCTTGCCAAATCGTGTTTTTTCTATTTTGAGTTGAGTATTTTCCCTAGGATGTTTTGTGGTTTACATACCACTGAAATGCCTACTTTCGATAGAATGGGTTTTAATAGTTGGATCATTTTTTTATCATACATAAGGGATACGTACCGAGTCACCTTCTCGGTCATATTATCAGGCACGAGGGTTTTATCCTGGTGCCTTTGCCTTACCTCATCCTTCTTCTATTTATTGAAAAACCTTTCAAGTGTTTTTCTCTGAAATCCATTGCTTTTAAATATATCGAACACTTTTTTGATCTCATGGTTCAATATGACCGTGTTGAAACATATTTCATGAGCTCTTTTAATGGCCATATTAAAGGCATTCTTTTTGTATGTCTCTGGGACCGCACTATTAGAGTGAATGGTGATTTGGGTGCCTGTGCACTTGCGATACACTGATGTATCATAGGAACATCCATTTTTTACTATGCACATATACAGGAAGGCCAACCCGTTATCTGTCTTTTTCCAAGGTATATTGGATACTGGGGCTTGCGCTAATAAAATCTTCTAGAATT
Source organism: Thereuonema tuberculata (assembly GCA_023159025.1). Taxonomy (NCBI): domain Eukaryota; kingdom Metazoa; phylum Arthropoda; class Chilopoda; order Scutigeromorpha; family Scutigeridae; genus Thereuonema; species Thereuonema tuberculata. The sequence continues at coordinate 24,915 of JAFIDM010125286.1, read as the reverse complement.
TTGTCCGCATATTGACTGTTGACGATCACGAAAGAATCGTCTACGTAACGCACAATATAATGTGTATTATGAAACACGTGGTCAATAGAGGTGATTTGGTGCTCAACCCAGTGCATGACGGTCTCCGCGAATCTCCACTGAAGTTCCGAAACGTCCGGAAACGGTTTTTTAAAAGATTTTTTAATTTTTTAATTTTTTAACTGTTAATTCGTGCCGAACAAGTAGGCGTATATTTAAATACTTTTCTTTCTTTTTAATTTAAATACAAATTTCAAATTAGCTTTCTAAAGTTCACTTTTACTAATGTAGGCTTAAATTTTACTTCCATAAAATGAAACACAATATCACTTCCAATTATTGGCGCAGTGGATCGTTGTTCTGGACCCATTAACCTTTTAACTATGGGCATAATTAATAAATTATCTAATTATCATCTCTTTGTTAATTTAACAAGAGTGATCTTTTAATAATGGTTAGTAAAATGATGAGTAGATAGCTGGGGATAAAAATACTGGAATCGAATGCCTAAAACAATAAACATATATATTTTTTTGGCTTAGTACAAATTGGTACAAATAACAAATAATATATAAGTAAAATATAAAATATCAAAATACTGTATCTTAAAACGTTAGTCTTGACATAATCACTTCTTGGAATAAACTTTAAGTCTTGTTGTCTGCAGTAAACTATCATGTGTATAATTAATACTAAAATTATCTGCAACAGTTATTCATACTTGTTAATAACACATTTAACAGCAACAGTTCTTTAAAGTTTGTAACAGTTCTTTTAGCATTTAATTCTTTTCTCTTTAAATTTTATAACAGATCTTTTAGCATTTATTTCGTTTCTGTTCAAATACGATCACAATTTTAAAGTTGAATGTTCGTAGCACTAGTTCTTGAAGTTCATAAAATTCAGTTAATCCTTTCTATAATACATCATATTGAATATATTGGTTTTCGCTATATCACGCTTTTAATTATCGTTAAGAATTCTTATCTGACGAATACGTTGTTTCTTTAACTTTAAACACGACGTTATTTTAAGGCAGCGATTCTCAACCTTTGGGGCGCGCCCCCCTAGGGGGTGTGATAAAACTAAATAAGGGGCGCGAGTATATCGAGGAAAAATGAGACAAAATATTATTAAAAAAATCAATTAAATTTACTAAAAGAAAAGTCATAATAAAAAATAAAATATACTTTTACACTGACATAATAAAAAATAATAACATTCTGATATAATAAAAAATAAAATACTGATCAGTTTTGTTTAGGAGAGCCTTCAACCCTTTTGCGCATGTGTCAGGTCTCCTTCGATTTCATGAAAATAGGGGTGAGGAGAAATAAAGAGAGGATATTTACTTTTTATCAGTGTTAGTTTACTAGTAGCTGCGTTCTATTTGCGCTTTCCGGGAAAAAATTATCGAAAGAATAAATACTATTGCAAAAATAAAAGCTACTAAAAGAAAAGCAGGTCTTAGGAAAGTGCCCATCTCAGCGTATCACCCCTTTGGGGAGTAGAATCGTCTGTGAGTCGTAGTTCTCGATTTTGAAAACGAACAGTACACATTTACACTGATATATTACACTTATAAGCAAGATTAATACTTATTAGTGACTCTCTTGAGCCAGTCTTGCAGAGCAAAGTTTTTCGAAAGAAAGTGTAATAGTAGAAATTGACACTCTAAGCTCTTTTTCTATATTTAGCTGAGATTTATATTTTGTCTTCAAAGCAGCCACCGCAAGAAATCCGGTTTCGCAAAGATAGGATGTTTAAAATTGTGATAGTATACGAAATGCTCTTGTTTTCAGTGCAGAAAACTTATCATCCAACCCTGTCCAAAATTCAAAGAGTGATTTATTACTAAACTGTCTTTTGATTTTCCCACTTGCCGTGAAGTCTATAAAGATTTCTTCTTCGGCAGTTGAGAGACCTTCGGAGTATTTTGAAATGGGTCTTCAATCCACTCGTAACTTGTTATCAAGTTGAAGTCAGTAAGAAAATACTTTTTAAAATTCTTTGCCAGCATGGTTAAATGATTTTCAATGGTTACAAAAACAACTTCCACATGTTTTTCTTCAGCCTTGTACGTTTTAAACATTCATCCCAATTTGCAAACATTTCTAGGTTTTTTTCTCTTACATTTCTGCTCCAAAATTCCAGTTTTCTACAAAAAGCATTAACTTTATCACTCGTATCCAACATGTGCGTGTTTGCTTCTTGGAGATAAAAAATCAGTATATAATTTCTAGAATAAGTCCACCAAGTAGCTCAATTTCATCACAAATGAATCATCTCGATACTTCTCGGCTTCCGATCGGTCTTCCTCTTCTAGAAAAATAACGATTTAATCTCTTAATTCATAAACACGTTCCAAAATCTCCCACGAGATAACCATCTTGCCTCGCAATAAAATAGTAACGCTGAATGTATGCAGCCATGTCTTCACAAAGTGCAGAAAAGATTCTTGATTTTAGGGGTCTCATTTTTATATAATTTACTACGGTAACCACCGTCGTTAGCACAATATTCATGACAAGACTCACTCTTTGGAAGGCAGAGCTTCCCTGTGGATCATGCAATGTGTCCAGATACACTGTAGATATTTTTGTTTCACAAGTGCTTGTACACTTTGGAATCTTCCAGACATTTGTATGAGCATTGTACGGTGCATTCCGATGCAATTTTTCCACTCTATATTTGCCTCATTTAGAAATCATGTAAGATAGCAAATAATGCAAGTGCTGTTGCTTTGAGTTCTATAGGTTTGCAGAATAGTAGTTTTTTTACTTCTTGCATACCATCACAAAATCGAACATAGGCAATTAAATGAGCATCTTTATTACTGTCTATTGCCTCATCAAGCTGAATTGAAACAAAAAATTGTCACCCAACTTTCCGAAAAGCTGATGCTGTGCATCTTCAACTATATCACCAATTCGACAGGCAACAGTATCATTTGATACAGGTATGGACTGCAATTGTTTGGCAAAATTATCTCCAAACATAGTTTCTATAATCTGAATTGCAGCTAGCAGAATAAGCCAATGGTTTTTTCCTCCGGCATAAGAAACTTTGTAAGAGGCGAGTAATACTTTTTTATTCACCGACAAAGTTTTTTTTTTTTAAAAAAGATTTTTGCTTTTCATGTGATTTTAATTTTAATTCGAAGGGGTTTGCTAACGTACTCACTATGAAGCGTTTCCAAATGTCGTTTAAGTTTATTTGGTTTCTTGCTATCTGCTGCCAAACTTTTTGAACAAATTACACACAGGGGCCTTTCTTCTCCATTTACTTCAGTGCTTGTAAACCCAAAATTTAAATATTCTGGAGAATATTGTCTTGATTTTATCTTCGGATTCACTGTCGCCAGTGCACTTGTTGATGCTTCACTATCGTCTAATGCTCGCTTACGCACACTTAGAAATTTATCCATGATTCTCTATACATACAAAGTATAATTCTACTGCTACTCGAATATCGTGAATTACAGATAGCACGCAAATTACAACCTATACATTCATTGTAGAGGTAGAGGTCGAAGGATCGACTCGACTGAGACTGAAACTGAACTAGATGCAGCATTTATACACGCCTCGCTGACGTTCTAGAATGTCCGAGACAAATTGGAACTTCTCGCAAAGCCGCGAGAAGAGATAAGGGTGTGCTAAAAGAGGGTCTACTTTTCTGTCGTTCTGTGCATGACGTCACTCTCGGCGCTCAAGACCTGGTCTAACGCTTCTCGCCCCTTACTCTCCCACAGATTGTCCCTTCATAAGGCAATCTGGATCTAGTTACTTGATCTATGCATTAATTTATGTTGTTTTAAATAAGAAAGTGTAAATAATTATACAGGCAATGTATGCTCACTATTAGAGTTTTATGTGTTGTGATCAAGAATTGAAATTTCTCATAAGAAACTATTCTTGTAAGTGATTTGTTATCATTCTTGTATTAAAAGGAAAGTTCACAATAGGTTCATAATTGCGACAAGAATTAAATAATGAAGTAACAGTGAAAATAGAATAGAGGAGCGAGAGTTTTGTAACGTAATAAAGGAGGAAGGAAAAGAAAAGTACAATGATCAGTTCGTTTTAAGATGTAAGAAGCAAAAGTCGGAAGAGGATTTCATCTCCATTGACAATCTAGGGTTAGTAGAGAAGATGTGTTCGTTTATGGATATTCGTGGGAACCGTGCAAAGGATAAAAGGATAAACGTGCAACGGACTGAAGGACGTAAAAAGTTATTTTGGATCAAAAAACTTCAAGATATAGAAGACTTCTTATTTTTCGGTTCAATCGAAAGTGAAGATCTCAGAACTAAAGTAAGTGATCTATTTTTTACTTCAGATAGAGACAGTATTTCGATCAACTTGTGCTCAGAAAGAATCAACACATGAATACAATAGTATTAAATTTTAAAGGAATAACCTGCAGCATTGATTACTGATAGACAGTTAATTTGTTATATCTCAAACGATAGTGTTAATCTCAATTTAAGCAAAGTGAACTTCAATTGTGAAAACAAGACTTAACTACATGAACAGGAATCCCTGTTTGGGATTTTTGTGGCACCGACTCCCTCATGAGAAGAATAGGTTCAACTAACCTATGCCTCACTCTCGTTATAGACTCTTTCAGGATGAAAGAGAGGCGGAGACCAGGTATATAATGAGGCGCAAAGACTAGAAGAGTCAGTGGGGTTTGGTGGCTTAGTGCCACAAAGTAGGTCTCCGAGCTGACAAGCTGAGGAACTCAATCCAGAGACCAAGGACCGTCCTGTTAAAGAAGAGTACGAGGAGGAAAGAACTCAGCCGCACAGATCAACATAATCACCGAGAGAAGCCAACAAGGACCGTCTCGTGATAGAAGGGAACGAGGAAGACAATTCTGGGCCGCATCACTCAGTCCAATCACCGGGAGAAGCCAACAAGGACCGTCTCGAGACAAGAAGCCTACGAGAAAGACAACTCTGGGCCGCATCTCTCAGTCAAATCACCGGGAGAAGTCAACAAGAACCGTACCGAGACAAGAAGGCTACAAGACTGACAGCTCTAGGACCACTGAGCCCAATCACCCGGAGAGACTAGAAGAGGACCGTTCTGATACAGAAGGCAACCAGGGAGAAATTACTAGATAGCCAGAATCCGAGTGAGCCGGCATATCGTTAATTTCAGATCTGCAGTTTTCGCATCATCTTTTATTTGAATAAATTCTCTGGTTTTATTTTAAACCTGCTCAGTCACAATTTGTTCCCCAGCGCCACCGAACCTGCGCAAGAGTTCGGTAGCAATATTTCCCTCACAATAAGATGGGTTATGTGCCATCGCAACGCATCAACTGCGCAAGTTACGCAAGTTAGGCTTAATCCCGTAAGCCTTACGGAAAATGTGTTAAAGCTTAGGAAGAATGTTGGACAGTTATTAACCAGTCGTTCGTAAAGCAGTCAGGATAGCTACAAAATTTCCGATCCACGAAATAATTGGTTATGGACGCCTCAGAAAAGATCGCCGCCAAACGTTCGGAAACTGCCATGTGTTAGGCTTATGAATTGTCGTACTGTTTCATTGTAGTTTAATTAAGCTAAACAAGAAAAATCTTGGATTTAAAGAATAAAAGAACATTATATCGGCAAGATGGCTAGTTATATGTTGCAATTCAACGGTAATAACTACATTAGTTGGAAGCGGAATGTCCAAACACTACTTTTGAAGAAAGGACTATGGGAGACCGCGAATACGCCGATTACTGATATTAAATCGAAAGAGGATAAAGGCCTAAAGGTAAAACTATTAAGTAAGTCCGAAAAGCAGTCGGAACTACCCTTAGTAGCATGGAAGAAAGATTTAGGTGTCTTCTAAACGAAAGAAGTGACCCTAGTCTATTATTGAGGGAAGTTGACACTCATTTTAACGGGAGGGATTGCCTAAGGATATCTGATTTAAAACGCCAGATATACCTAGAAAGTAAGCTTCATGCCGAAGATGACTTGCCTGAAAAATATTTGAGTTTAAAAGTAAGATTAAAGGAGCTTGAAGAACTAGGTGGGAGTTTTGACAATGGTGAATTATGTTGGCTAATACTTTCAGGATTGCCAAGCGCATATGATTCATGCGCACAAAACTTACATCAATTACAAGATAAAGCTGAATTCAATTCAGAGTATGTAATTGGCAGAATCGTCCAAGAATATAGACGGAAAAATAAAAGAATTTCCGGTATAGAAAATGAAGTAAACATGTACAATAAAGCCGAAGTGACTGTAAATAAACCAGCTAGTAGGGAATGCAAAAAGGAATCCCGCAAATCTTTCAACTGTGGAAAAGTAGGGCATTTAGCTCAACAATGCAAATCCAAATCCAAGTCCAAGAAATCATCACCAAAAACAGATGATATGAAAAAAGAATCATTTTCTGGGATCATGGCTTTGAGCAGTTGCATTATGTCATCAACAAAAGATAAACCTATCAATAGCCCTTGACAGTGCTTCTACAAACAACATTTGTAACCACAAAGCTTGGTTCAGCAGTTATAAAAGCTTCGACGCTCCCCTGAAAGTATATGGAGCTTCCTTACTACCTATTAAAACGTTAGGTGAAGGGACAGTTAACTTAGAAGTTATGCTCACGAAAGGCAAAACTCAGAAGATTACTTTGTCCAAAACGCGCTATGTTCCGGACATGAGTGTTAACCTGATTTCTGGTGGACATGTGGCATCGCTGGGCTGTTCCCAATTCATATAAGCCAAAGATTGTGTCGTCAAGGACAAAAACCAAAGAACTATAATCTTAGGTAAAGAGAAGAATAATCTCTTTGAGGTTAAGTGCAAACCTTTCGATGTACAAGCGAAAACCTACTTCAATGAAATCAAGCATTCCAAGTATAAGTTATGGCATGCGAGACTTGGACATATTTCAAAAGGAAAAATGAAAGTCATTCTAGACCAAAAATTGCTACGAGGTATAGAGCAAGTAAAAATTCCAAAAGAAGACTCTGATAGTTTTTGCAAAAGTTGCAAAAGTGGAAAGATGACAAATGTTCATCACACGAGGATGAAAGCCATTAGAGCAAAGGGAATTTTGGAATATATCTATTCTGATGTATGTGGTCCAATAAATATAGAAAATGACTATCAGGTGAAATATATCCTGTGCATAATAGATGATTTCAGTAGGAGAAGCTTTGTATATTTACTTAAAAGTAAGGATCAAGTGCCTGAATATATGAAACAATTCAAAACTTATATAGAGTGCCAAAGTAAGGCGAAAGTGATAAACCTTCTCACTGACCAAGTAAAGGAGTATGAGAATAAGAAACTCAACAATTTCCTAAAAGAAAGAGGAATTGTACATAAGATGACATCTGCATACTCTCCACAGCAAAATGGCATTGCAGAGAGGTTTAATCGTAAGTTCATGGAAACGGCACGAACCATGTGAATTGCCTCTGACCTTCCGCCAGGATTCTGGACTTATGCAGTAAAATGTTCAAATTATGTTCTCAATCGAATACCTCATTTAAAGTTAATGAATACTACTCCAATGGAAAAATGGTTTAAGAACGGAGGAGCACCAAATGTGCGACATTTGAAAACATTCAGAAGTTTGTGCTACCTGAAGAAACCGAAAAATGCAATCAGGAGTAAAATCGAATCTCGAACAACCAAAGGTTCGGTATTCTCTTCTTGGGTATTCTCCATGCACCAGATGTTATAAGCTATAGAATCTTGATACGAACAAAGTAGAAGAAACGAGGAACGTGTATGTAAACAAGAATCGAAGAGCAAGCGATCTAATAAGCAAGCGAAAGATTGATCATGAAGAAATGAAGAAAAGACTATCTTTTGATTCATTAAGTAAAAGTCAAGAATCCTCTTCAACAGGCGAAGAAGACGAAAAGAATGAAAACATCCTATCCACAAGAAACTGTGAAACAGATTCTAGTGAAGATGAAGAAAGAATTACTAATGAGAATAAAAATCATGATGCTGATGTTAGAACGACTAGTTCAAGTAATACAGATTCTTGCGAAAATGAAACAGAAGATCCTGTGATCGACAAAGGATACATATAACTTAGAAGTAGAAAAGTTATTCGAACACAATGCGTGACGATACACAAAGATGTTGATGTCAAAGAGCCGAAAGATTATGAGGAGGCATTAACCTGTCGAGAAAGAAAAAATTGGCAAGAAACAATTCAAGCCGAATTGAATTGAAAAGATCATCGCACGTGGGAAGAATCCGAGGTCCTAGATTACATAACACCCATAAGCACAAAGTGGATTTTCAAGTGCAAGAAGAAGTGTGATGATACAATCGACAAATTTAAAGCCCGTTTAGTAGTGAACGGATACATGCAAAAGCAAGGTGTGAATTACGAGAAGACGTATGCACCGATGCCAAGTGCTGAAGTAATAAGACTAGTGCTTACCTTGTCGTTAACTCGAAAGTACCAGATTCATCAATGTGATGTGCGAAGCGCCTATCTCAATGGAGACATAGACAGTGACATATATCTGAAATACCACAAGGTGTAAAAGTCAAAAGCAGAGACTGCAATGGTCTGAAGCTATTACGATCTTTATATGGCTTAAAGCAAGCCGGGAGAAATTGGTTTGAAACCATGAGAACTAAGCTAGTAGAAAAAGGATTTAAAACCTTGAAAAGTGATTCATGCGTATTCAGATACCCAAAGGATGGTGTCATGAACTATCTGATCATCTACGTGGATGACATGATCATCATCGGTAAACGAACTCATCATATTCAAGAAATGAAGCAGATTCTGAATAAGATGTTCTTCATCAAGGATCAAGGTGAAATATCAACGAAGCAAAGGTTCAATGATTATATCACAAGAACACTTCATTAAAGATCTGTTAACGAAACATGGAATGGAAAATAGCAAAGCTCTATCCACCCTATTCTGTTCAGAAGGAAGAGATGGAAAAGCAGACGAAGAAATTCAACTGTTAAATAAAGATGAACACCTCAAGTACAGAAGTCTGATAGGAAGTCTATCTTACATCTGCAATTTAACAAGACCAGATATCGCATATTCGGTGAATAGCTGTGCAGAAAAAAGCAATTCACCCTGTGCCAGTGATATGTGTAAGGCAAAGCGCATCCTCCGATATCTATTCTGAATTTCTCCAATGAAGATGATAATGTAAAGGCTTACAGTGATGCAAGTTTCGCAGATCGAGCAAAAGGACATTCAACTTCAGGTTACGTAATTTTTGTAGGAAAGTCGCCTGTAACCTGGAAAGCTCATAAACAAAGTGTAGTTGCTCATTCAACACAAGAAAGCGAACTGGTTGCAGCATGCGAATCGGCTACAGCAATCATGAGCTTAAAGAGCTTCTTAAAAGAACTTAAAGTACATGATGAAGCAACATCACCAATCGTATTATACTGTGACAATCAAGCGACTTTGAAATTGATTGAAGACAAGTACAATCAAACCAAAAGCCGTACATAGACCTAAAATATCATATAGTAAAAGACTATGTGGACCAAAAGGATATCACAGTGAGATACATCCCAAGTGAAGACAACAAAGCAGACATTTTCAAAAAAGCCCTAAGTGCAGTGAAGCATGAAAAGTGCACAAAAGAACTCGGAATAAAATAGACACACTTCATTCCAGAGGGAAGAAAAGTGAAAAAAATACAAAAGTGTTATGCGATTTTAAGTAATCCTTGTGGGATACCAAAAAAAAGGTGCTACGATGAGTGAACTTTAGTGTTGAAGTGAAATTGTGTTAATGTGTGATATATTCAGTGCTTCGTGAATTAAGTTTAAATAGCACCAAGTGTCATTTGAAGGGGGGGGATTGTGGTGAAATAATTTAAGTGTTATTAAATCTCCTATTTCAAAGTTATAAAGGACACTGAATTGGTGGTAGCGGATAAATTAAATATTTATTCTCGCAAAGAACCTGCCAGAAGGAATTGGCAAAATATCGCAAGCAGCCAACAATCGAAAGGCGCACGCCTCACAGCTCGAAGCACGTGGCACGCAGAAGTATTCCAGTGTCGATTGTTAGAAGCAAGAACAACGTAGTTTCTCTCAAGACAATGATGCATCAAGAAGTGCTTTGCTGTAATTAAGTTTGAACGTTTGCAGCTACATTAAGAACTGTACGTGAGTATGTAATTATAGTTATCGGTAACTCTGCCAGCAATACAAAAAGACTTTATTCGCTAAACTATAACTGTAATATTTCCCTCATAGAATATATAGATGCATTTGTTTGTTATGAATACATTTTAAATGAAACTTTGATAAACTGTGTGGTTATTTATAATACACGCTAATCAGAAACGTATTCAAAAGTTTTAACAACTGCTCAACTAATATATAAGTGTTGTAATTTAAATTAATTAAAATATTTTTTTTTTTAGAATGGTTATGGAGAACACTTTAAGCTTCAACTGCGCAAAACTATAGTTGCATGTGTTTCTGTTGAATAATAATATAGCAAATAGTGTGAGCGTCAAACCTGTTTATTGTGGAAATATTATACAAGTCAATTTATTATAATATTTGTGCTTCTTAAAACAAAATGGTCAATCAAATGTTGATGTTCAATGGTGACAATTATACGAAGTGGAAGATTGCTATAAGAATGTCACTTCAAAGAGAGAGATTTTGGCATCTGGCTAATAGCCCACTAAGCGAGATTAAAGAAATACCTGATGTCGATAAGAAACATAAACTTCTTATGAAGGTTGAAAAAGCAGTCGGTGTTATTACAAGTTCCGTTTAAAAAAGGTTTCGAGTGTTAATAAACGAAACAGAGGATCCTCAGTTACTATTACAGGAATTAAATGACAAATTTAATGTACCTGACCATTTGAAGATCTTTGACTCAAAACGAGAGTTGTATTGTAAAAGTAAAATGACAAGTGAAGACGATATTCCCGATAAAATTATGCAACTGAAAATGATTTTCGCTGAAATCGAGCAGAAAGGGGGAACAATTGATAACAAGGAGGTGTGTTGCATGATTTTGTCCGGTTTGCCGGTTGATTATCGATCTTGTGCGCAAAGCCTGTTGATCTTGGAAAAAGATGCTAATTTCAATTCTAGTATTATAATTAAAAGAGTATTATGTGAGTACAGAAGAAACAAAAGTAGTAATACAACTATATACAAACAAACCATACATCTTCCTCAGATCTTCTCTTTTGTAATAAATATTATTAAACATCATCCACCAGAAAATAAATGTAAAAACTACATTTATTATCAGAAAAAAAACGAATTTTCAAGGAGATAAATTCATCGAATTTTCAAGGAGATAAATTCATCCTCTCCTCTTTGTCAAGCTTTTTACATTATAATAATAAATAGGCGAGATTCTTTTATAACAATGACCTTAAAATATTGATACTAACAATTAGAAAACGTTAATACAATAATAATAATAAGGTCATTGTTATAAAAGAATCTCGCCTATTTATTATTATAATGTAAAAGGCTTGACAAAGAGGAGACGGTGAATTTATCTCCTTGAAAATTGGTTTTTTTCTGATAATAAATGTAGTTTTTACATTTATTTTCTGGTGGATGATGTTTAATAATAGTAATATAACTATTGAGACACTCTGAAATCAGTGTCATAATAATAAAACTGAAGGAAGAACCGAATCAAATTACAGTAATGATAGGAAGTTGCGCAAATGCTATAACTGTGGTAAGCCAAGCCACATAGCAAGATTCTGCAGAAGCAAGAAAAGTACTGTGAAAGAAAAAAGGAGGATCTAAAGACAAAAACTAACCAGAATAAATCCTTATTTCGAATTATGAGCTGCAACGAAAATAAAAAGTTTAATGGTCATCGAGAGAATATATGGTACCTGGATAGTGGGTGTACCAACAATATTTGTAATAATCAAAGTTTGTTCACCAGTTATGAAAGACTAGCAAAACCAGTCAAAATATTTAGTTCGAATAATACTTCAACTGAAGCTATAGGGAAAGGAACTGTTACTTTGAGGACACATCTACCAAAGGGAGGAGATCGATATTTAAAGATAACAAACACTTTTCATGTCCATGAGATGAACATAAACTTAATATCGGCAAGTGAATTGGCTGGCTTAGAGTATAGTCAGATAATTCAAAAGTACCAATATATTGTACGTGATCGGAATAAACGTATTTGTATGATAAGGGAAAATGCAGAATAATTTATATGCAGTTTGTTGTAACGTCGTATTGAATGAACAGCGGGTCCATTTCAATGAACAACCGCATGATCCCTTCTGACTTTGGCATGAAAGATTAGGCCACATGTCTCTCAAGAAGATGCAAGTTATTAAGTCTGGTAATTTACTTAGAAGATTGGAAAATTTGAATATTCCTAACAATAAGAATTTTTTTTTATTTTTTTATTTTGATCTTGTATGTCAGTCTACGGCGGGACGCAAGGCGTTCCCCCTAAGAACGGCGCGAACACTGGTCGTAATCACCCCGACTGACCAGGTGACTGGGGTGATGGGAAGAGAAGAGACAAGGGACAGAGAAGAAGCAGACAAACACATGAAAGGAAAGTGAAACAGCCATGCCACTGCCGGGATTCGAACCCAGGTACTGGCGCATTGGTCGCCACGGCTGGCCGCCGCCGAGACCGCACGGCCACGCCAGTACGGCAGGCATTCCTCATAAGAAACTTAAATGTATAAGATCAGAAAGAACTTTAAGAGTTAGTGCATTCCGACGTATGCGAACCTTTACGCATAGACAATCCATGTAATTTGCATTACATCCTTACATTTGTAGACGACTACTCTCGAGGAGAAGTTTTGTGTATCTCTTGAAAAGTAAGGAAGAAGTGGGAAACAACATATAGAACTTCATTGAATATGTTGAAAGATCAACTGGAAATCCTATGAGGTATTTGGTGACTGACCAAGGAAGAGAATTCTGCAATAATAACGTTAGTGAATATCTTAATCGCAAAGGCATTGAGTTTAAGCATTCGTCAGCCTACCAAACACAACAGAATGGGGTGGCAGAACTCTTTAATAGAACACTCCTTGACAATTCCAGAACCATACTATTGGAATCAAAGCTACCGATTCGATTTTGGCATTATTCAGTGGTTACAGCAAATTATACTCTGAATCGAACACCCCATGATAGTATTTCCAATCAAGTACCAGTTACTAGATGGTTTAATAACAAATATCCACCTAATGTTAATGAAGGAGATATATATATATATATATATTATTGTTTATATAGATTAGCAAAGTACTTCAATTTAATGATTATCAGTAGGGACCAAAAATATTGTGAAAGTAAACCTGAATTAAAAAAAACATTTGAAATAAACAAATGGACAAAACACTAAAGTTTAGCAACAAAAACATTCAAAGTTTATATCTGAAGATTCAACATCTGCAAATACACTTTAAAAACAATTTATTTCAGTTTCCTTCTTTGAATTCTCTTAAGTTCATTAAAGTTCAAAAGCTTCATATAATAATATCACTAGAAAACAAAGTTCTGTAGACAAATTAACTTCTTAATCGTTCGACACTCGATATGTATAGTTGGTTTTTCACCTTATGTTACATAACTAATTCTATCGATCTCGATAATGTTTACTCATTTTATGTGTACTGTGTAAATGGTTAAACTAATCACCTTATGTCAAATAATGCTGTACGATAATAAACGTATCTATATTTTTACTGATAACTTTTAATATTTCACTTTCATTAAAAGTTAAAATAATGATTGACCCTATTATTTAAATGGCAATTTTCTTAGATTTATTCTGGGTAAAATGTTCAATGCTTATGCTCCCGTTGTCAATCTTCTATCTTGTAAATTGGAGTCTCGATAGACGATCAATATTCTTATTATTTCAATGTTGTATCCGTTGAATGTATTAACGCCCATAGTTCAGTGTATATAAATAATAAAAATCTCACTTACTTTTATTCTTCTTACACAAATGTCCAATAGTCCGTGTTTGTATAATCCTAATACCACAATCCGTTACTCTGTTCAGTCAGCGGTTTCACGTCATACGACTACGATTATCCTTAAATGTTCTCTATGATGATCGATACTTCTTCCAACTTCGTTCAAGTGGCACATCTTTCTAAAATTCCTACTTCTTTATTATCATAATAGCAGAATATATTATCTGCTTCCGCAGAGATGAATGATATCGTCTATATCATTTAATTCGACATGTTCATCTTAAGTTTCTGCCATACCGCTATCTGTTGCTATGCTACAGCGTTCTACCTAAACAACAATTCCCTTTCTTAACAAACACTGCATAGCTTTATTACAAAACAATTCCTACGTGGTAATTGTTTATGCAATTACAAAACAAACAAGACCTTCATGAAGTTCTTATTGCTACAATTTCCTATCTACTACAATTAAACATATGAAGAAATTTGGTGGCAGAACAGTTAAAGGAATTATGATTGGTTATTCAGTAACTACACGTGGTTACTATATATATGACATTTCATCGAATAAGGTTATAGAAACACGAAATGCATATATTAATGAAAACTTAAGAGGAAGTGATTTGTTAGAAAACAAAGGAATCGAACCAGAAAACTAAGATAATCTTCTCAGAAGATCAGAAAGTGATGAAGACAAGGATGATGACTCGTCTGATAATAATGAAAGTGATAAAGATCCAGAAGTTGAAGCAGATGTAGAAACTGAAGTAGATCAGCCAAACCAAATAATTGAATCCAGCACTGATGATACTGAAGATTTGGAACGAGAATATTTGTTACTTCGATGCAGGAAAGTAATGAAACCTCGAAATATTCATGCCAATTTGACCATCAATGAAAATGAATCCAAAACTTATACTGAAGCAATGGATCGACAGGACAGCCACTTATAGAAAATATCAATTCGTGATGAGTTAAAAAGTATTACTCAACATAACACTTGGATCGAAACTAAGATCCCAGACTATGGATCTTTAAAATTAAAAAATAACTCTGAGGGAAATATCATAAAATATAAAAGCAGATTAGTTGTGAATGGTTTCCTCCAGAAACCAGGAGTTAATTATGAAACGACGTTCGCTCCTAATCCAAATATATTGAGACTACTTCTGGGAATAGCATTAAAGTATAAATTATTTATGCATCAGTGTGATGTGAATAGTGCTTTTCTGATTGGGAAGATAGATAGTGATATTTATCTAACTGTTCCTGAAGGTATACATTTAAAGAATTCAGAAAATAATGGACTTAAGCTTCTAAAATCCCTTTATGGCCTAAAACAAGTCGGTAGAAACTGGTTTGTTTTGAAGGAAAAAACTTGGTCTAATATGTTTTCTCCAATGAACACAGAACCATGTATCTTCTACAAGAAATATGATAAAGATACATATATATTATTAGTCTAAATTGACGATATTTTAATATTCGGTAAAAATGAAAGAATAATCAAAAATATAAAAGAAGATCTGAATCGTTTATTTGGTTTCAAAGATTTGGGAATAATAAATGAATATCTTGGAATGAAGTTCGAACATGATATGGAAAGTAATACGCTATTGATAAGTCAAGCGAATTTCACAAAAGAATTGCTAATAAGATTACAAATGATAGATTGCAAAAGTGTGACAACTCTCTACATTGAAGAAGGAATATGCAAGTTAGAAGACAAGATGCAGTTAATCTATTGAATGAAAGTGATCATCTGAAATACAGGAGTATACTTGGATGCTTGACCTACCTCAGTAGCAGCAGTCGACCTGACATCATGTATGCCATGAACAGATGCTCTGAAAAAAGTAATAATCCAAATAATATTGATTTTGTGAAAGTGAAGCGTATACTGAGATATCTTAAAGGAACGATTGGATACAAATTGTTACATGAAAATCATGATAATGATTTAATAGCCTATGCAGATGCTAGTTACGCTAATCGTCGTGACTGTAAGTCTACAAGTGGCTATGTTATATACTTAGGTGACAATGCTATAGCGTGGAGTAGTAAGAAACAATCCACAGTGGCTCATTCAACGCAGGAAGCAGAACTGATAATAAGTTGCAATTGTAGTAGATATATCATGAGTTGTAGAAACATTCTATTACAATTGAACTTTACAGAGATAGCAAACAAGACTACAATCATGAATTGCGACAACCAGCCTACAATTAAAATAATTTAAGATGAATACAACCAGACTAGAAGTAGGCACATTAACATTAAGTATCACATTATTAAAGAACAGGTAGCTGAAAAGTAGATAAGATTAAGTTATGTGGAAAGTGAGAATAACAAAGCTGATGGTTTTACTAAACGATTACCTTCAGTAAAACATTTGCGGATAGTAAAGCCTTTAAATTTTTTAGAGTAACTTTTAGAGTGAGTTTACATTGAGAGGGCGAATTGTTGTTTTAAATAAGAAAGTGTAAATAATTATACAGGCAATGTAATACTCACTATTAAAGTTTTGTGTTGTGATCAAGAATTGAAATTTCTCGTAAGAACCTATTATTGTAAGTGATTGTTATCATTCTTGTATTAAAAGGAAAGTTCACATTCTTGTATTAAAAGGAAAGTTCACAATATGTTCATAATTGCGACAAGAATTAAATAAGGAAGTAACAGTGAAAATAGGATAGAGGAACGAGAGTTTTATTACGTAATAAAGGAGGAAGGAAAAGAAATGTAGAATATACAGTTCGTTTTAAGATGTAAGGGGTGATTCTACAGAAAACCTGCAATTTCAGTCAGAAATTTTTGAGATTTTAAATTACAAGATTTCCTTTTCAAAAAAATTGAGATGATTGCTTTTGACGTTCTTACATCCATGATATATGTGGTTCAGGTCAACGCATTTTGGTTGTTTAAAAAAAAAATGATGGTAGGCTACGTCCACAGAAGTGACTTGTGTTGATAACGATGTAGAATTTTAATATAAATTATATTCCAAATAGTGAATTTACGTGAGAAAAACTATGAAATAAATAAATAGAAGACTATAATTTATGAATTAAAATAACTTTTTATCAAAAGAGGAAATCATGTACAATAAAAATGTATCAGACTGTCAATTTTAAACGTCTATAAAAATGTAAATATATAATTACATATATGATATATTATATTATCTATATTTATATAATTATAAATATCCTTATTGGCATTTAACAAAGACTGGAAGTGAAAGACACGTCTTCGTGAAAACATAGTATCAGCTATTGTTGATGATCATCACTTCCATGGACACCAAATGTCCACAAAAGTGATTTCCACGGAAGTGACGAATACTTATGTTTCTTGACCCATGTGCTCTTCATTTTGAGGTTAGGAACAGGTGTCATTCAGAAAATTAGGTTTACCTTATTTCAATTATCACGCCTAGAAATAATTATTTTACCATAGAAAAATTAGGTTCAAAAAAAACCACAGAAGTGACGGGATGAGCTGTGCAAATTACGAAAAATGAATAAAAAGGTAATATTTTCCTGACAAATGTGCGACTCAGACGAATAAAATCACTTCCCAATCCGAAATCGCCGTGTAAATTTTTGTTTTTAAGTGAAATGGAAGACAACTAGCGCATCGGGTGGATTTTTTAGAAAGTTTAGGAATGTCCACAAAATCGATGGCAAAACCTTGTGACAAGACTTGAGGTTGCAAAAAAATTTTACTGATAGTTCGAAAAAAAATTTCACTCAATATTACGTTAAATTTACGTATTTTCTGATTTCACAATATATATATTATTTGAAAAATATTAAAAAATAAAGCAGTTTGGATCTTTAGAAGCTATCCAACTGTAGCTTGTGACAGTCCACGGAAGTGACGAATCATCTCCTGTGGACAACTTTTTTTTTGGAAATTCCATAAAATTTAAAAAAAAAAATTATACTAAACTATAGTAAATTTTGTACTTCAATGTGTGATTTTGAAAAATGACAAATACTTTCAATCATTTTCAATTTATTGCTCTGTGACACGAATTACAGGTTTTCTGTAGATTCACCCTAAGAAGCAAAAGTCGGAAGAGGATTTCATCTCCATTGATAATCTAGGGTTAGTAGAGGAGATGTGTCTGTTTATGGATATTCGTGGGAACCGTGCAAAGGATAAAAGGATAAACGTGCAACGGACTGAAGGATGTAAAAAGTTATCCATAAACTTCAAGATATAGAAGACTTCTTATTTTTCGGTTCAATTGAAAGCGAAGATCTCAGAACTAAAGTAAGTGATCTATTTTATACTTCAGATAGAGACAGTATTTCGATCAACTTGTGCTCAGAAAGAATCAACACATGAATACAATAGTATTAAATTTTAAAGGCATAACCTGCAGCATTGATTACTGATAGACAGTTAATTTGTTATATCTCAAACGATAGTGTTAATCTCAATTTAAGCAAAGTGAACTCCAATTATGAAAACAGGACTTAACTATATGAACATTAAGAACTTTAATTTAATTTACAATCTTAAATAGTTACATTGAAAGGTAAGAGATATACGTAAGAGAAATTTATTAAATTGAATAGCATTAAGGAAACTGAAAAACTTTTGTTTTGCAATAACTAAAGTCAGTGTATGTTTATTTTTTTTTTAATGTATAGATACATTTGTTTGTTATGAATACATTTTAAATGATACTTTAATAACTTTGATAAACTGTGTGGTTATTTATAATAGAAGCCAATCAGAAACTTATTCAAAAGTTTTAACAACTGCTCAACTAATATATAAGTGTTGTAATTTAAATTAGTTAAAAGAATTTTTAACAATTTATTTTGAATATTGATAAGTAGAATTTGTATATGAATTATGCGTTTTTAGGTTCAGGTGTTTTTAAATAAATTTCGGGTGATAATTGAAGAAAAATCTTAGGAAATTTTGTATTCTAACGTTTATTGCAATTTGTTTTAGGACAAAACTAATTTTTAAGTAATTTTTGAGGTTTGTTATCAAGGTCGTTCTTTAGCTTTACTGTCAAAATACAATTAAATTAAATTAAATAGAAACTAAAATTACGAATATAGTACGATTTCAGTGAAAATTATTGTATGGGGGGGGGGGCGATGAGAATTGTTATTGAAAATTGGATCGCAAATACTAAAAGGTTGAGAAACACTGCTTTAAGGTATTTCCGCCGAACGCGTTTTATATTCTTTATTGAAGTTCATCCTATCTTAGTTATCATCGTAAGATGCGATGACAAATTCCTTGCACTGCATTCTTGTACCATACTGATTTGTACCTCTCCAACGACAATCGTTAAGTCGTATTCCATGTGTTAGACCTAATTTCCAGAAACTAGACTTTATTTCCATTTAAAAAGTAAAATAAGCAAAATTGGGGCGCTAGAAATCTCCTATCGATTTCATTCGCAATCCTAAATACTATTCTCTTGTCATTTTTAATTATTCTTGATTTCTAAAACGTATTGACAGCAATTCTTCTATGAATTGTTGGATTTATTCTTCGAAGTCGGAAGCCTGTATCTTCCGCATCCTTTCATAGCCCAGACATATTGCATTTCCAAAGATTTTTCGTTATTTTGCGTTGCTACGCCTCGTGAGTTTGCTTTTCGCTCTCTGATTGTTGACTCCAAGGTTGCATTAAAATTCGTAAATAATCTTCTTACTTAAATTTACCACAGGACTGAATGGTTAAATACTGTCATAAAGTTTTGTAATCCAGAAGAATTAAAAGTGATATAAGATTCTAAATGGAAAGGAATTTGCTGCGAAATTGTGCAGAACGCATAGTTGGTTTAGCACAGTATATAAATTAGTCAATAGCAAGCAAACTAAAATCTTAAAAAGATTTATTTGAGTGAATATTTAAAAATTCAAAACTCATATATACAGAATTTTCCGACTTCTATCCTATTAACGTCGACGTATCCAAAGATATCTGATATCACCTCGATATCGGATTAACAAAATTGGCACTGTTCGCAAGCTCTGTGAATACTAGCGAAATTAATTACTCAATTAATTTCTCTTCAATAATAATATTTACTGTAGCACGCTTCGTAGCTATACTTCTAAATCTTGAAGCTCTCGTTCTTGATTAAATAATTTCTAATTATTCAAACACACCGTTTCTTCAAACGCGAAAGTTCAATTCCATAATATTTCTATTTGAAATAATTACTAATGGCTTTACTATTAGTTCACCTGTGTGAATTCTATACGCGTGAGTTGGAATGACTTTAACATATTCACCTGTGTGAATTTTCATTAACTAAATATTAATGGCTTATCTACTTCCCTTGTGCGAATTTATTTCCGCTCAATATATCTAATGGCTTTTAAATTCAACACCTGTGTGAAATTACTTTAAACTCTATTTTCATTAATAAAGTTATCTTCCATCGAATCAGCCTTTATTACTAACTTGCTTCTGAGTAATACTCGCACGGCTCTGCTTTACGCATTCCCTCCAAAATGTAATAATAATTTATTACTTACAGTTAGTGCTGAATTCGTTCGGCTTTTCATCCTGGTGAATCTTTACTAGTTGAATGGTTCGGTAGGAATTCCTTCTTGACCATCCGTTGATTCGGAACACCGCTTAATCCGGAACATTACTTCTGCCGGCCCTCTTCAAACATGGTGCTTCCAAGTTCGTCAGCTGTTTCTTCTCCACTTCAGATTCTACCCACAATGCAGTGGCACTTCTAGTCTGCTTACGGGAGGCAACGCTCTGACTTGTCACGGCGCTTGGACGAATCTATTATTTCGGATTATTCTCTTTCCAAATGGATATCGAATTTCTCTTCCTTCTACTTCGGCTCGTTACTGGATATTCTCTTACGATTCTCGACTTCAGCTTTCTTCCGTCTTCGCAATCGTAATTAACTTGTAGAATTCAATAGTTATAATTTTTCAAATGTTCTCATAGTAATATCTTACTCTTAGATAGTTGACTTATAGAACTTTTAGTTACATTGGGTAACCGAGTTCGGTTCTCATGTGGGTTTCGTGATGGTGGACGATCCGCGCTGGGCAGGTTTTCTCGGGGTTCTCCCGTTTCCCCTGCACTTCTCCCTCCATACTTTCTCAGTCTTTCTCTTTATCTTTCCATATTTCCGTGGGATAGTACAATAGACCTCTGGTCGCAGTGCTTGGCTTCTGCCACCCACCTTCACTACATACATACATACATACATACATACATACATACATACATTGGGTAATCCTTGTATTAGTTCTAATAGTTAGTTCGAGTATTATTTTCGGTAAACATAATTTCTACTTCCTAGTCTCAAATCATAGTTCCTACTTTTAGTCTCAACTTTGAGCCGATATAATTCTAGTGCCCAAAGTTGCTTTCTCGTTTCAAGTGCCAAGCCGTCATACTTCTCGCTTCAAGTACAAAGTCAGCATACAACGAGTTCCGAGAATAATTCTAGTTGCGAACCCAGGCGGCATAGTTCTAGTTGAGAGAGTGAGGCTGCGAGGCTCATTATATCACGCACCTTCTCGTAACGTAACGAGTCCCATTTGCATATTCAAATTAGCAATTTGAATCTTCTTCACGAGAGGGAAAAAAAATAATAAAATAAATTTCTTTTCAAGCTCTCGCCTTTACTAAAATAACGAATACTAATTAATTTATTTAATTATAATTTAATGCTTCAACAGAATTAATTCTTATCATCTGTTAAATATTGCCGAAAGTTACTTTAGAATTAGGAAATTCGAAAGAAAAACTGGTGTTTTTAGTTGATTCTTTCATTTATTCATTCATTAACTTTTTGAGCCATTAAGGCTCTTCGCTGCAGCCACAGTAACACGTCGTTTTCTCCTATCCTGAGCCTCTGTCCTCCAATCTTCCACCTGGAGTGTTCGAAGATCTTCCATAACATAATCTGACCATCTTTTCCGTGGCCTTCCTCTTGGACGTCTCCCATTAGGGTGGAAGTAAAGGCCTCGTTTTTGTCATTCTGTATCTGCCATTCGTTCCAAGTGTCCCAACCATTGTAATCTTTTTGCTTTTAAGATATTAGTGATCATAGTTTCTTTATACTTAATCTTCAGTTTTTCATTGTATCTAATTCTCCATTCCCCAGTAGCAGTGTCCTTTATGGGATCGTAAATTCTTCGTAGAATTTTGTTCTCGAAAATCTGAAGAGTGTTCGTCAAAGTTTGTTGTGTTCCATGTTTCTCCTCCGTACAACACTATAGGTCGAATAAGGGTTTTATAAAGTTGGGTCTTTGTAACACAACTTAATAGTTTAGATTTTATAAGGTCCTGAAGGGCAAACTATGCTTTATTTCCAGCAGATATGCTGTTACGTATGTCTTCTTGTGTTTTGTTGTCTGTTGTGAAAATTGATCCCACATGTTCAAAAGAAGTTATTTGTTCTATTGTCAAGCTATTTATTTTCAAATGTGTCTCCATAAGGTGAGCTGTATTCCTATTTATACAAAGATATTTTGTTTGTTCTTGGTTTATTTTTAAACCAATTCTTTCCGCTTGTAAAGATTAAGAAAGAAACCAATTCTTTCCGCTTTAGTTGTGTTTGTTCAATAACATGTTCTTTTGTCTTACTAAAGATGCTAATGTCATCTGCATATGCAAGAATTTCCGTACTATTATTTTCGTTGTATTTCGTATCACAATTTCCAAAGCAAGCTTGTCGGCGATAGAACATCTCCCTGTTTGAGGCCTGTTGTTACATAAAAAGTTGACGATCTATCTCCTTTATAATGGGTCATATAATGTGTAGAGTCAATACATTATTTTAATAAATTGATAAGCTTTGCGGGAATCTCAAGTTGTATTAATGCGTTCCAGAGACTATTTTTTAGTTGATTCGGGGGCTGAAATATCAGCAATAAGCATCAATGTAGTACCAAAACTTAAAAAGTTTGTAAACTCGTTTGGGAGACGCACACAAATGCTTAATAACCAAAATGTTTAATTTAAATGGGACGTTAGTGCTTGATGAATCCACTCCTGGAAATAACGTAAATTTTTTTTTATGAAGTTGGTAGTCATGTCCAATTTGTCCAAAAAGAGGATCTGGCAAATATATTTAGTATGAAGAAAGAAAAGGAGGATATAGAAACCCGTTTGCAAAAGTTATTAGCAAAATATCATGCTATTGAAAGTGATGGCAAAAGAAAATTTGAAAAATATCAACTTAAATTGGTAAAAGAGAGGCTACACCTATAAACATCCGTTCACATCCATATGAAATGACCTGACAATATGAGATATATTGTTCGAATATATGTGTTATATGGAATACGACCATATTTGTTATATGGAAGAATAAGATCGGAATCCGAGTGGTCATTGCCGTATTTCTTAAAAATGTCTCCGGGAAAAGATCCTAGGTTTCTACTGGAAGAGCGAGTTCATAACCCTAGAACACTAACCCTGAGTAAAATTTAATCACTTCGTCCGATTTTCCTTTGTTACGAGGGTTGTTCAATAAGTCCGTGCAAAGTATATTAATTAATTTGAAAAATCAAAACAATTTTAGCTTCCGAAGCGTCAGAAGTCTAATTACTAGAATATAACACGCGCGAGACTTCGAGCACGCGTCAATTAAGCACGCGCCATTTCATTGTAACACGAAAGCCGCGCAGAAGTGGTTCCGCAATGGAGATATCTCAGGAAGTCTTTCGAGCTAAGATTTTCTACGGCTTCAGAAAGGGTGTTTCAGTTGCCGAAAGTCACTCATCTTTGGAGCATGTGTTGGGGATGACGCACCTTCCATCCGTTCAATTTAAAAGCGGCATTTCCGCTGCTGAGGGCAAGCCTTTAAAGATGGACCTAGAGAAGGTCGCCCTGTGAATGCTGTAATATCGGAATCGATCTCCATAGTGCAGAAAGCTGTTGCGTCAAACCCCATGTCAGCATTGCACATTTGTGCCATGCGTTGAACATTTCATCGGGAAGTGTTTCGGCTGTCCTCCATCAGTATTTGGGGTGCAGCCGCATATCCAGTCGTTGGGTACCCCATCAATTGACTGCTGATCAGAGATCCAATCGTGTGGAGTGGTCACGGAAAATGTTGTGGCATTTCAACAAAGGTGCTTCGAATGCAGTGAGTGACATACTAACAGGTGATGAGACTTGGTTCTATCACTACGACCCACTCACGAAACAACATTCGTCAGTATGGCAGCAAAAAGGGGCATCTTCGCCATTGAAGTTCAAGCGCGAACGAAGTGTTGAAAACATGATGTTTGCAACGTTCATCCGTCGAAGCGATCACGTGCGCACGTTACCACTGGAAACACAAGAATCTGTCACGGAAAGTGGTACACGGATGTTTTCCTTCCGCGTGAGCTGGAAGCCATCGCCCAGGTTCGTCCGAGGACCGGGTGCAGAGGCCTGCTACTGCATCATGACAATTGTCCTGCACACAGTGCGAGGTTAACCCTGGAGTTTCTGGCAGGAAACAAACTCAAGAAACTGGGGCACCCGGCCTATTCTCCCGATTTAGCCCCTCTGGACTTCTTTCTCTTCCCAAAGGTGAAATCAAAGTTATAGGGAGGACGTTTCGAAAGAGAAAAAGAAGCTTTGTGGCATACCTACATGAAATAGGAGAGATGTTTGCAGTGGACTGGGCTGGGTGCTTCTGCAGTTGGTTCAAACGGATGCAACAATGTATAGATGTCGATGGGTATTATGTCGAAAAGCTGTGAATTAAAGTTTTGAGTAAATGTGTTCTTTCTATTATTTTGCACGAACTTATTGAAGACCCCTCGTACCCCCGAGCTTCATTTACCAGATAACCCACGTGCTGGAAGTGTGAACATCACAAAGTCTGTGATGAGTCTCTGTAAGAGAAACTGATCTGTCAACCGTACCCTTTGTTTTTGCCACTATTGGAAAAAAGGCAGTGAATAATTTTTACTTATGCTTAGTGATTATGGCAATTTGATC
>JAFIDM010125275.1:0-13693 GCA_023159025.1 Thereuonema tuberculata | reverse complement strand
AGTTCCAACGCCTGAAGGGACTGCCTAGCTGACTTAGACGGACTATATTTAGTTTTCACTAAAAATAGATTAAATATTTAAATCTCAAAAACTGGTTTATCATTTCTGACGAAGGCTAGTGATATAATAATTCTTGTTAGAAAAAAATATATTTTTCAGTAATATATGCTACTACTACTATCTCTAATATTTATATAGAAATAATAAGTTAAACTACAACCGAAATTCATCATGAATAAAATAAATTGATATTATTAATTTTTTTATATTTTAAATCACAAATTCTCCATTACTTACAATATTTCCCAAACAATTATTTTGTTTATTTATTTATTTTTAGTTGTTTGGGAAGAAGATATGGTGAATTTCTTTTCCCTTTTTTTTTGTGTAAAACTTGAGAAAGGAGGCTGATGAGGCCTCTGAAATATTGTAAGTAATAGAGAATTTGTGATGTAAAATAAAGAAGTTTAATAATAAGCTAAACTGTTTATTTAAATATAGTAAAATAAATACAGTATTGTAAAACTTATTGTTTCTATGATAAAAAGCGGTTTCTTTAATATTTGATATCCGTTACTACTCATATACAGTCCTTACCTTGTTCACAAACTTCTCCTGTGTAACCTTCAGGACAAGTACACACATTGGGTTTGACACATTCTCCATCGTTCATACATTCCATGTCACAGATAGCTAAAGAAAAATTAAGCATTAATAAAAGAAGTACTTTGTAATGAAACCAGTGCTTTTTATTTTAGTCATTTTCTAAAATGTACTTTATGTTAAAAATTAAATTGGACATCCGACTTTTCTCCTTTGCATTCTACTTCATTTTGACTTATTTCAAGCTTTTCTTCTATTTTTTTTACCCTCTATTAGTTTTTGGAATTCAAGTAGGTATTTTATTCTGAGCTAAAAATAATTTATTCTAATGGTTTTTATTGAATTTGGAAAATGGAGTGAGAAAACAAAAAGCATAAGATACAAGTGAAAATAATTTTGTGCTAAAGCATAAATTTAAGGGCGACCCATAATAAAATAAAAACAAATTAAAAAATAATAATAAAAGAAGGAAGTACCTTAAAGTAAGGACAAATAAAAAAAAAAGTTAGAAAAATAAGAAAAACAAAAAACAAAACCCATGCGAACATTGAGAAAAAAAGATTAAGAGAAAAAAAAATGTATAATACAGATTCGAATCGACAACCTTCAGTATATGAGGCGTAGACCTTAAGCATCAAGCTATAGCTGATAACTGAAATGAAATACTGTAGTCGCATTTCTAATATTTAAGCCAATAGCGAAATCAATAAAAACAATGCCAAGTATCTCGAACATGGGGGGGGGGGGGCGTTGGCCCCTGAAACCTATTCCTACGTTGTTTGGGCCTCAGAACACGATGGTGAAATCCGTTTGTCGATCCGATCTTCCGTTCGGGAGTTGTTGGGGTGGGCAGACACGGACGGACAGGTTAAACGCAATAGCTACCGATTTTGGTCGCTATCACAATAGCTTCCAAATGGATCGCTTAAAAATGGTTTATTGAATATTATGTAAGAATAGTTCACTACTTACATGAATCTAATTCCGTACAACAGGCAACATTATCTGTATCATCCGAAATTCTGTTAATAAAGCATTCTCCTACTACAGCTAATTTTTTTTCGAAGAGATTCAATTCCTAAAAATTGTCATAAATCCCTTTCAAACCTTCTATTTTTTTTTTTTTTTATCTGTGATAATATTATAGAAAGGATACCATCTTATTATAGGTAAAAAGGGTGAAAAAGTTTTTTAAACAACTTCCTTAAAATCGATTTTCATAATTCGGAAAATCCACTTGTGAAAATTGAATCTAACAGGAAACACGAGAGATAAAGAGAAAAAATACCTATTTCTGTTTCTATAACAATCCAAGTTAAGAAGAGATATCAGAGCCCATCTTAAAACTTGTACTTACGACTTCAGATTTCTTTAAATTTCGTTCTTTATATCTTTCCATTCGCGCATAACAAACATCTTTATGAAATATAAATTCATAAACTATAATTTAATATGTGTATTTGTTGCTAGGAATATTAAATTTTTAATATTCACCAATAGGAAAATTTAATATAGTTGAACTGATAATTGAATTAAAATTAAATGTTGTGCTTGAAAAAGAAAAAAAAAATAAAATAAAAGAGAAAATATTTTTTTATTAATAATTTATTTGTTTACTATCAATAATTTAAATGATAGTTTATTTCTTAATTATGTAAATGAAGTAATGACGTTGTGTGACGACACAAGCTAGTCAGGTGTGAGACGTGTCAGATGTAATCGGAAAGTCAACCGGATAGGTTGAACTGGTTAGACCGAGCAAAGCGGGTGATACAATAAGGTTAGCCGACGGAGCTAATCCCACCCGGTAGTTATATGGAACGGTGCCCACAGATAGGACTCAGAGTAAGTTTTATACTCGAAGATTAATAATATATCAAGAGCGATAATTATTAAAGCTAAAATTATTATACATTTACTGAATCGAGGTGATTCACGAACATTAAAATTAGATGCGTTAAAATTAACGTATTAGAAGTTAGGTGAATACATTACGAAGATGGGGAACGTCGGAGACAAGACCCTATAAATAAATGTGTGAATTTATTCCAATTTATTCAAGAAGCTGTGGACAATAATAAATAGTAATTAACAAGTAATTGAATTAAATTGAATCCAAAATTCAAACGATAAAGATATCGAAAGAAGAGATTCAAATCCAGTCACCCTGCCAGACCAATCCATTAAGAAAAGAAAGGGAAGAACTTTCAAATCATGAAGTTGCTTATTCCAAGTCGGAATTAAGGAGATAAAATTATATTGAACATTAAGTAAAAATATTGAGTAATGTATTAAGGAGAAGACATAATACGAGAAGATATTTCGAAAACCCGAAAACGACTCCAATGGATTATTCGAAGATAGAAGATCCAGTAGTGAATAAAGTAGGGAGTAACTGAAATTAAAACCTACCACAGGATACCGTTTTGGGAGAAGAGTTGACTAACCTAAGAGAAGTCTACTATAGCGTGATAGTACCGAACGGATAGAAGAAGGATAGAAGCAAGAACAGAAGACAACTACAACTAAAGTATTAGTGCTACGAGAATTAATAGTAAGAACAGAGTTCGTAAAATTCCATAAAAGGTGAAATTAACAAGTTTAGTAAAAGCTTCATATAATTGAAGTTATGTGCGTGCTATCGGGATAAAAAGGAGTCATCGAATCATTGTGAGGTGAAAGGTTAAGAAGACGACATTTTGTAAGTACTATTATTATTTACTATTATATAACAAGGAATTAGAAGATACCTTCAGATAGGAATAGAGTTGTTAAATGATTGATAATAATCATAAAAGATGGTTATTATTGCATTAGTTAAATAATAATTAAACTGATATTAGGAATATTGTATTGTTAAAGAGATGCAATACATAGTTTTGTGAAACATTCACATAGGTGATATAAGTCAATTATGAATAGTAACATTGAACGAATGCTTAGATACTAAATCAATATACACTATAATCTCATACAAGTGCTTTTGAGACATAGGTATAGTGAAATAGTTTATTTTGTGAAATCCACAAAGGTGAAAAACCAATTCTAAAATAATGAACTCTAAATTATAATAAGTATAGATGCATATTTGCATTAAGATTGTATAAAAGTTTAAATTAATCCATTAAATTGTAAAAGCAATTATTTAGCTTAGATAGGTGATACATCCAAGAGGATAAGAATATTTTTCATGTAAAACAAATGGGCATTCACTTATTAGTTATTGATATTTTGATATACAGGCTAGAATTATTAAGTGTAAATACACATGTGTATATTATTCTGTTAGGAGTGAACTTATACTCTGAGAATTTTGTATTGTAATTTCGAATTTCTTTCAAAATTAAAAATTTTGTTTTTTTTTTTAAATTTTTTCATAAGCGTTGGGCATTATTAATTTTTTTTACACCTCTGCTAAACCAGTACGAATTCTGATATCAGTACAAATCGATATTTCATTATATCACTATCATTTGTTATTAATGCAGAATGCGATTGAGAACAATGAATTTACAGTTCTTCCATCTTAGCCTAACCTTTACCGAACTATTTTTATATTGTTTGTTGTAGATTCGATTTTTTTGTTCAGGGATAGCTTTCTTGTGCCAGCGTAGTTAGTCCATTCATACGCGTGGAGTAATTGATCTGTTTTGATTATATAACGATTTTCATAGAATGAATACGTACATATTCTTGTTTTATGACTTCTGCAACAATATTAGTTACCAGGAATATTAATGATTCTGCTGAACTGTCGTTTCAGAAGCAACATCTACGCCGTCATATTGAAATATATACACATTGAAAAACATGAATAAACAAAGCAAGTGAATAAAAATTGGACATTAAAAACGGTGACTATTGTTGACAAACAGATGAACTATATGAGAGATTATGTATATATTGTGAACAAAGATAAAATCACACACATATTATATATGTAGAGCTAAAAACATGTTCATTTTGGTGTTGCTTGCAAAAAACTTGGGTCTCTGGAGTTCTTTATACTGGAAGAACGACATAACTGAGCTTCTAAAACTCTCCACGAGAGAGAGTTATGTCAGTATTGCAAATTCACATTTCATCAACTTTCAAAACTTTCAAACTAATGTTTGGTTTTTTCAGTTATGCAGTTCTTGCAGCAAATGAGTGATATGTATATATAAATTTAATGGATTGGCAGCTTCGGACCCTTCCAGGCATCCAAATGACACCAAACTTGGCAGAAAGGTGCAGTAGATTCTACATGCTCTAAAGCTAAGTCCGCACGTGGAAATATTTTCAGAATACATTGTTTGGAAATTGTTTGCAAAGATGTTATTTTTTTGTTTCCTTTTTGTTTTTGAAGATGTTTTGAAATTGTTTGGAAATTGTTTGTAAACAGTTGGCAAATAATTTGAAAACTACTCGGAAACACTTTACAAAGAAATTCCTGTTTTTTTCGAGAAAAAACAATGTTTCTTGTTTTCCATTGGAAATTGATAAACAGGAAACAAAGTTCCCGTGTATAGACGTGTTTGCAAACACAGTCTGTAAAACATTTCACTTCCCTGGACAGTAGTTATTCTTCCTTGGTATGCCAACATCTCTGCTCATTTCTCCTTTATTTTTATCTATTCATTTTTTTTTATTGAATCCGTTTTCTTATATTGAAATGTAGACGCAGGAGAAGACCCTACAGCTCATTGAGGAGTTTCAGTCTCGTACAATACTTTGGGAAATTACTTAATCAAAATTACAAAAATACAAAAATAGGATTAAGCAGCACGATGCTTTGAAGGAAATCGCCGACATATTTTCTCTCAGTCAACAAAGCGATTGACAAGACGTTGAAGGCTCTCAGAGTCCAGTTTCATAGGGAGCACAAACCTTTTTGTAATCGGAAGGAAAGTAGTGCTTCTCCCAAGAAAGTGGGGTGGTTTGGATACGAGCCATTACTGTTTTTTGCTAAGTTCGAGGGAGCAGAAGTACTGACCCTTCAAATGATCATGAAACTGAGATAGTTGTATTTCTTTTTCAAATTTTATCCTTTTAAAGTTTATCTTATTATTATTAAAAAAATACTATTTTTAAAGAAGCTCAAGCTATTAATGTGCTCCTCGGTAAACATCTCTACCTCGACTGGCAGGTCTGTACGCAAAACATCTTAAAAAACGTTCCAGTTTTTTTAAGCGATTTGGAAACTGTTTTCGAACAGTTTGCTAACTGTTGGGAAACAAAGGAAACTGTTTGCAAACAATTTTCAGTAACATGTTTCTAAATGTGGACTAGGCTTTAACACAAAACTAAACACAAAACAAACAGGTGGTATCACTGCTGTGGGAAAAAAAAACCCCGAAGACATCAGGGTGGCTGCACCTGTCATTAGTGACGTGTACCATATAATACACTGGGTGATTTATGGTTCCTTCAACGCTTGCTTACAGTTTATCATGGACAAGAGTATCCATCTGGATGACCTAACGAGAGATAAGTCACTGGACGTCTGGAAACCGAGTTGGGTCAATTACAGTTAGAGGTACATCTCGACCAGCGTCATATTTACATTGTGGAGAAGATTCCAACAGGGAGGGAGAGACATTCGATCGAACATGCTTGGGACGCTCTCGGAAGGCGCATCGCGCAACACCAGCTATCTCCACGAGATTCGCATAACATTGCTCCAGAAATGCTCCAATGAAAAGTATTGCTGGATACTTTGATTAGCTGCATTCCGGCATGTTGTTCCTCACGTGTTGAAGAGCGAGGTGATCACGCACAGTAGTGAATAGTGATTGCATCACCCGCGGGCAGCGGGATGGGGCTGGAACGTAAGCTTCACGTTCGCTCTTTGATTGTTTCTGTGTCCCATCTTTGACTGTTTCTGTGTGTTTTCCATCACCTTTTGTTTTGTGTTTAAAGTCAAAGTTATCAGGCCCAGAGGACCGCGCGATGCCACAACCAGCCCTGGCAGGCCATTGAGGCCGCTGGAGGTTAGGCTCCAGTGATAGGCTCGACCTACGGGACGAAGATGAGGTCGGGGGGGTTGGCCCGACGCTCGCCCGCCTTTAACTCCCGGGAAAGAAGCCCGGTACCCATGCTACAGAGGACTGGGTAGGCCCTAGGACCCGTTTGGAGGAGAAGGAGCGTGGAAAAATTCCCGCCCTCCGGCGAGGCCGGGAATCGAACCCGCTACCTCCAACCCGCAGCCATGCGCCCTTATCCACTCGGCTACCGGGCCCTTGTTTTGTGTTTACTTTGTAGTAGTAGGACCTACTGCACATTTTCGCCAGATTCGGAGATATGTGGATGCTAAAATGGTCCGAAACTTCTTTAACTTTGAGCATCAGTGTGTATACATACATATTTATCTATATGTATATGTGTGTGTGTGTGTGTGTGTGTGTGTGTGTGTGTGTGTGTGTGTAATACGTTTCAATTCAATTGTCTTACCTTCTTCACAGTGGTCTCCTTCATAGCCTTCAGGACATTGGCACTCATCTGGATGTATACACGATCCTCCGTTCTGACATTGGGGGTCACAGATAGCTACAAATAATAATAATGATGATAAGAAATATGGTGCATTACTACTATGTAAAACTTGACTAAATGTGTTTTAAAAGTCGTCTAGATGCAGTGTTTCTAATGAATGACGGCCATGTGGTGTTTTTCCGTGTTGCTTTCAGCAATTGAGAAAAAGGAATAAAACACATTTAAAAGAATAAAGCTTTAAAATTTGAAGAATGATTTAACTATAAAAGAAAACTAAATTTAATTGTAAAAAAAATAAATTGAAATGATAATTCTAGTGACATTCTAGAAGAATCCCTTTGGAATGGAAGGGGTTATGATGGTCGTAGTCGTTCCAAAAAAAAAGCTTTATTTTATTTTCCGAATGGAGGTTTACACCATACTTTCACACCAAATAAACAGGTCCAAAATCCTAGATTACTTCCCATTTTCGGATGTAACAGAGAGGGCGGGAGGGATTAAAAATCCCCCCACGCCAATCCCTTCATTACGCCAATGGATAATGAGTATGCACATATTTGCAGATAGGTAATCAAAGAAAAGAATGAGGGCAAATATATTTGGATTACCATTATCTTCAACATTGATAATTTTAAACCAAGAATTTGGCTGATGATGGGTTTGGCTGATGAGTCCCTAAAAAGGACGAAACGGGTCGTCCCAAACTCTCACCGATGAATGCTCAGATATTTTTTTTTTCTGTGTCTTTATCCCACACTTTTATATTGATAATTTTATATTTTATGTAAGCAACAGTAATAAAAAAAAACAGTTTTAAATCTTATTTAATGTTTCAAAAAAATATTATCTATTATTACTCTATATTTAAATATCCTTTCCTGCCATTTAGTAATCACTTAAAATGAATATCTTCCTGTTCGATTCCACACCATAATATGGTAAAAATTTAAATCAAAGGTTTACATAAACTACCCCACCTACCAAACCAAATTTTCTCTTAGGAGTACCGAAATTAGTACAATAAATTAGCGATTATTTTCTTTTTCAGGACCATTTTGAGTTGATGTTGATATGTTACCTGTATCGCACGTGGTGCCAGTGTATTGACCAACACACTCACAGATATTTGGCTGATCGCATATCCCGTCATTTTGACATTCTGGTTCACAGATTGCTAAGAAACAAAGGAAGAAAAAAATATGTTTTAAAAACACTGTTTTTTTCTGCTTTTCTTTAATATTTTAAAAAGTACTTATTGAATTATTAAAAATATTTTACTTTTAATTTGGTTTCCAAATTGAATTTAGAAATTTTTTAATTTTAAAAATTACTTTTAGAAACTCAAATGAAATATGATAAAAAGTAACCATTTACTGTGTTCTAAGCTATCTAACAACAATTATTATGAGATACAATCGATATTAATACAACTAAAAGTTCCTGAAAGAATTCGTGGTTTACTTTTCTTAAAATAGTACTTTTTTATAGAAATTTATCTTATTTTCTAAAGTTGTGAAAACAATTCAAATGTAACCTTTTATTGTTTCCCATGTGGATTTTCCTGATGAAAACCGTTGTAATAGCGGTTGAAACTAGTCACGCCCATATTAAATGTTAATTGTATGTGTTTTAGCTATGAAGTTTTAATAATACAATATTTTTATACATACGTTAAGAAATCGTAAGTTTTTCATCAGTTGAGAATGAATTAAATCCAAAAATAATGAAATAGCCTAAATCCAGTTAAACAGGTGAAAACACGCTCAGATGATGGAGTATGGGGAAGTAACAATCAGGCGTAGTTAGACATATCAGAAAATCATTCATTCGCCTCTAATGCTTTTTTAAAAATTTTTTTGCCACTTTCACACGCAAATTTGCAAACAGGGAACCACATGGGAAAATTTTCAAGTAAAAATACTCCGTTAGATTCTCTCTTTTCCTCAAGTTTCAAGATGACTACCGTATTTACTCGCATAATTTCCCCTTTTTTTTCATCAATATTTTGACAAAAAAAAAGGGTGGGGTGGGGAAATTACGCGATGTTTTTCAATTTGAGGAAAAAAAATATGGTGAAAGTGTAAGGAAAACCATGTTAAATATTGATTTTTAAAGCAAGAAATGTAATTAACAACAATTTTATTAACACGCAACATTTAAAATAGAAGAAATCACATCTCAACATTTGTTTTTTCTTCAAAGTACAGTTATTGTTGTACTGATTCAGAAGGAGTCTGCTCTTGTACTGACCGGGGTGGGGGTGGAATCTTCCCCTAAAGTAGCGTGGGATAGAGAAATGCGGAAGTAACGGTACATTGTCGCGTCGTCGTGAGTTCACCGCCAGTCAAGATCATGTTGGAAACATGTTGAAGTAGAGGTGGGGAAATTATGCGATAAAAATAAAACTTGAATTTTGTAATCCACAAAAACTGGGGTGGGGAAAATACGCGATGGGGGAAATTATGCGAGTAAATACGGTATTCACTGATTCAAAAATTATTAGGGGAACATAGATACGAACATAACTAAAAATTTTGAAAGTTTTCATTTTATTTTTCGTAACAAATTCACTTTGAATTAAAAAACAAAACAAAAAACAAACAACCAGTAATTTTAGAAACTAAAAAATGATGCAATTTTTAAATTCAGTATTCATTTAAAATTTAATAAATACAAATGAAGTACAGAAGAGCCCCGATTATCCGCGAGTGCCGCGAATTTTTTTTTTTAATTACGAACCTCTAAAAAAACTAATTTTAATTCTAGCCAACAACAGGGAAAGTACAATAGGCCCTACGGTGCGAAGATCGAAAATTACTGACAGGCTTATTGTTCATCGTAATCCTATAGGCCTTCTCGGAATTTGTGGATGAGTGGCAGGCTCTTGCTCTGCAGAAAGGTTTCTGCTGTACTGTAGATATTTTAAAATTTTTGCATATTATGTTTTTTGTATAATAAAACGTAGTTTTTATGCTGAAAAAATTTTTTTTCGTCTTTACATCTTATTTTTAGTCTTTTTTTCGGGTTATCCGCGATTTTTACTATCCGCGGTACCCTTGTCACCCAATTCCGCGGATAATCGGGGCTCTACTCTATTATGTAGTGTTTTAATATAGCGAAGAATTCAAACGTTCTTTGAGTAAAAGTGTTTTTATTTCTTGAAAGAGGTTTTCTTGCATGAAAACCGTAATTGTTATATTTTCACAATGTCTTGTCACTGACTTTAGATTAACTAATTTTTACAGTTGAAGTCATACGGTTAAGTATTTTTTTTAATTATGCTACATATTTTAAAGCTTTCTCCAACATATACATACAGTGTTACCTCCGAATAACGGACAGTCACGGGATCAGAAGTTTTGTCCGTTATTGGGAAGTGTCCGCTATTGGGGAGAACTATCTTTTTTTCATTTTTTTAGCTTATAGCATATCATTTAATTAAATTTCTAATCTTAATTAAATTTCTACAATTATCATTGCGCCATGAGAAAATATGAACAATTGCAACTATTTTCTCTATTTCTTTTTAATTGAGTGCTAATCCGTTTGTCTTACTTAAAATATTAATAATGATAAAATTAATTACAGTATATAGAAAGTTTGACCGACTTCTTGACTTTTTCTTGAAGCAAAACCCTTTTATAGAAATATTCTTTGCACGAGCAAAACGGAACCATTTTATCACCACTTCGTCGATTTTGCTTGTTTCAGTTTAACGAATCTTCAAATTCTTCGAATTTTCGTTTGAATTCACCATCCACATTTTTCTAATCTCATCTTTGTCCTTCAAAAGTTCACTTATCTGAGTTTTTCCAACTTTAAAACGTTCAGCAAGACAACACACACTCAGTTTCTGTTTTTCAGCAACTTTCAAGAAAATCAATTTTTTCCTTTTAGTGCCAATCTCTTCCTTTTTGATGCCACTTTAATTCGCACTAAATTTAATCAACACGTTTATAGGATAGCTTTAAGAGGTATTGATATTTACAAAGCAACTACAGTGAAAAAAAGGGCCTCAGATTCGTGCATTGAATCATAGAACAACGATACAATGTATTAATGGGACACCGATGTAAATACAACCATAATGTGTTTGTCGAAATGTTAATCGAAAAAAAAAATTATAATTAAAATAGCTGTCCGCTATTTGGAGTGGATAACATGGAATGTCTTATTTTAAGGGACTGGGACTCGCAATAATGTCCGCTAATTAGAGGTGTCCGCTATTCGGGGTGTCCGTTAAAGGAGGTAACACTATATATAAAAAAAGGTAACAAAGTGAGGCACACAGCTAAAAGGAGAAATCCACACTCTGAGTTGTCACTGGGAAGAGACTGGGACGGACCGTTTCGTCCTTTTTAGGACTCGTCAGCCAGCGATGACAGACTCCATCGATGACAGACTCAGAAGGTGCGAGAGGTTAGAATCCCGGGTCTCATCCCGAGAGCGGGACCTCCCTCCGAAGAAACCCTAACCAAAAACAAGTAACAATACAAAATACAATTATTCCTTGTCCGGCACGTTAAATTTCTTTATATTTACAAGACATGATTTTGTTGATTTCTTTAATGCCTTAATTAAATTCCGTTTGCGCCTAGTGGAGTGCAGGACAAGGAATAATTGTATATTGTTTTTTATTTTTGGCTAGGGCTTCTTCGGGGGGAGGTCCCACTCTCGGGAGCGAGACCCGGGATTCTAACCTCTCGCACCTTCTGAGTCTGTCATCAGTTGAGTTTGGCTGGCTGACGAGTCCTAAAAAGGACGAAACGGTCCGTCCCAGTCTCTTCCCGGTGACAGCTCAGGGTGCATATTCCTTTTTTTTTTAGCTTTGTACCTTTTTTTTTTTTTTTTTTTTTAATTATTCAGGCACGTTACATTTCTTTTCTCTAACATATACTTGCAGATAAGCTTTTGAATTACCGCTGCCCTTTCTTCCTCTATATCAGGGTGGCCAAACTTGCTTAATGTAAGAACCACATACGATAAACGTCGATGTTTGGCAAGACGCCACGTTTTTATTGTTACATACACATTCTATTACAAAAATTTATGTAAATAAGAAATATAGAGACATAATAATACTTATCGCATACATTGACACTGTTAATTTGTATCAGCTTCAATAATCACAAAATACACATATACTCTATATATCAAATCTTTTCAAATCCTGACTGATTATTGTTTTAACTGTATTGATCAGCTACGGATACATCTAAGAAAAATTGCTGATCCAAAATTTCTTTAATCCACGACTCAAATCTAACATTAAAATAAGGACTTAAGTTATTATTGTCCTCGAAATGAAAGATGACCGGCGGAAGTTTGAACTGCGCAGCCCTTCCGGTAGCTGATCAATTATGTTTTCCTGTCACAATGGATGATGTAGTCTGTTTTCACTGAGAAAGACATGTTGATAACGCCAAATTAAAACTTCTCTCGACTATTTAGCGTTATTTCAATACCAGTTGCTAACAATAAGTATTTATATAGATAAATAAATATATATTATTTATAAATACAATGCTCTTTTGCAAAGTAACAAGCGATTAGCACAATGGCGGCGTCCTTTCATGAAATCAGACGGACGTGCCTGACCAGACTAATCGATGATACATGCGCAGATCTCACAAAAACAGGGCGGCCATCATTCATTGGGAGGACAGTAAGTGTAAGTCGGTAGAAATGTGGAACCTCCATGAACTAAACTAAAAACAAAAAAATACACCTCAATGAATTTTTTATGCGGAATAAGGTTTAGACCCAGTATTTCACTAGGTGACATCTCAAGATAGCTATTTCACGCTCTTTAGCTTTAATCAGCTGAGAATAGGCACCAATAAACAACGAGGTCTCAGTATGGAGGTGATTGAATATTAGTCACCAGTAAAAGTATTCTCAGCTGATGAACGCTACAGAGCGTGAAATAGCTATCCTGAGATGTCACCTGCTAAAATACTGGTCTTAACCTTTTAATGTGTTAATATTTTTTAGGCGCTTTATTTATTGAGCATAAAAAATTTATTGAAGCCAGCGGAGGCTGGTACTTGAATTTGATACATTTTATTTTTAATGCGTATTTTTTGTTTTTAGTTTAATTCTTGGAGATTCCACATTTCCTGAGATGCCACCTTAGGTCTCAAGCTTTTACTGTAATTATTAAATATATTTACTCATTACGAACATCAAACTTACGTTGAAATTTGGCTTGCATATTTATGGACTATAGACGATCTACCTTTTTATTTTTGTAATCTTGTTCAAGTAGGTGCTTGTCAAGAAATTAGCCTTAGATGACGATAAAAATTCCCTTAGAAAAACATTACAAACTACACAGTGGATTTGTAACAATGTCTTAAATAATGGCTATCAATCCTTTTGGCTAATCCATTATTTAGCGAATGGTTTGGTATGATTAAAATTGATCGACTTGAGATCATGTAGGTAAATAACTCAGATTTCATTACTTCATTTAGAAAATGGGAAATTTGTATCAGCAGATATTACAATTTGAAATTAAATGTTGACTGTGAATTTGTGTCGTTTATCACCAATTTAACAATAATATATATAAAAAATTAGAATAACATCTTATGGAAAAGAGCATGTTTACATC